>WURV02190078.1:0-12480 GCA_011762755.2 Epimenia babai | reverse complement strand
GGAACGTTGTTTGTGCGCCGATATCGGAACGTTGTTTGTGCGCCGATATCGGAACGTTGTTTGTGCGCCGATATCGGGACGTTGTTTGTGCGCTTTTAGCAGATTTTGTACGTGCGCCTCTACCAGATCGTGGCATGTCTCGTTAATCATTTATCAAATTGTGTACTCTGACAAACGAATAGCAATATCACCAAGTCACCGGTGAGTCATGCCATAGGTAAGGTATTGTAGTATTATCGTCAAGAGAATTGTTCGATGTTCACTCCAGGTAATTATTGTGGTAGAGAACACATCATATCCCTCCGTTCGATGTTCGAATCAATTACTCTAATCTACAATGCACGTCCCTATACATTAATAAGAAACAGCCCACCGACTGCCACACAATGGTATATACAATTTTACTCACATAAAACACAACACATCTCACGTTTCCGTTTGAGTAGGCGTATCGTTAAATTAATATACCGTGGCTAATGTTCTGTACTTAGCTCCATTTTCTCTGAGTGAAGCCGTTAGCGTTTTGAACATGGACGATGTTCGGTAAAATCAATCCCCAACAATATGTGGTCTAATTTTAGAATAATTTTGATAATTGATTGATCGTATCGTATCTTCGCATATTCGCATAGTATCCGAATATTCGCGTATTTTTTATATGTAGAATTTTATATTCGCATATAATGCTTGGCGTAACGTTGGGTCGCGCCGTGATAATTGCAATTCTTGTGCCCAAATTGTTGATGGTAGTATTCCGTCCACCTACTAGAGTTGACTTTACTGAAGACGCGATATTCTTGACTTTTTGACAGAAGATTATGCCCCGTTCTGTGACGTCTCGTTTAACGCAGCATGTGATGCAGAGCGCGTTGACGCCAGCCTGAGACTGATTATTACTGTGGTAGCGATCGCTGTTAACGACTTGCAATTGTCTGATGTTAACGGCGATGCAGTCTGACGTAACCCAGGGTCGACTATTTTACCCTGTCATTAGCATATGTATGTATGTACATACTATGAACGGGTTCGTGAATTTTACATGTTTTGAAACAGTATTAACACAAACTTTCATGCTGAACAAAAGTATAGGTGCCTCGCTTTGGAGTTACAAGCAATAATAATCTATTTGTTTTAGAGGCGCCCTAATAATTAGTATGTCTCTAAAGCGCCTATATACAACATTTCGTGTGATGACTAATTATACTGTATGACACAATAGAATGTACATAAAAGTTTAATCATAGCCTAACACAACCGTTAAATGGAATGAAATTCTATTTCATTTCTAGTGCCCATCCAACGCATGGCAATTAAAGACACTCCGCAAATTTATAGTTACTATGACTAAATAGAAATTCAAGGAGTATAAGGAATATAAGGAATACCTTTCGTATCTGTTGGTCTCCACACTATTGTTTCGGTCTTTCACACAAGTTTATCTGTTTACTTTGATATCGGTCTATCACGACTTCTCCGCCCATGTCTTGGCTGGCAACTAACGTTATCAGCTAATTGGACTTTATAGCTCGTAATTTTTTCGCGCCACAGTCAAAACATGGTTAAAAACCCGTATTTAGGGACTACGCGTATATAACAAATAGACTTTATCCGGAGAAGGGAATGATAATCACAACCATAATAGCTAGCACACTTCGTGTCAGGTGGATAATGGTTTGTTAATTACCGGAAAACACCTGCTCCAGCCGGGTGTATTGGACGCGTCGAACCAAACAGACGTAATACCGTGAAGACGCTCCAAATGAAATGACGCAATTGATTCAGTTGCGAGATCAATTCACCTGTCGCTATAATTACTGTCGCGGCAATTATCACGTAAGCGCAAGCGACAAAGACGCTTGATTTATGAAAATGGTAGCGGGTATAATCACTCAGATATTGCGTCTTCGATTCCAGATGCCAACAAAACGCTTTTGGCATCCAATAGGACATCCTTTCATTTTATCGATCGACAATAATCGAATGACTTTTGAGGCGATTATCCGGTTTTATCCTGAACGCATCCACTCGAGGCATTTTCGAATCGTGTTTAAAGACGTTTGATCGACATCTACTGCTTACCATTAAAACCAAAACTAAAACTAAACGTGCCGGTTATCGCATTCAGTCGGGGGGCAGCTGGCGTAGTGGTTCGAGAACCTGACTTTGAATCCACGGGTCCCTGGTTCAAATCCCGCTCTGACCAGTATACTAACGGTGGCGTTTTTCGGCCTGAAAGCGCCTTAAACCCAATTGCCCATGCGGGTCTGGGTAGCCCTTGCAGCGTGGTCCTGTTAGGGCTTTTTCCATCTGACGTTTACTGTGCTTCAGATGCTCTACATATGATCTCTATGTCGCTTACCTCTCCGCTATGTCATCATCTCATTGTAAATAACCATTTACCTTCCATAGACCTAGCGGAGTGTGCGACGTATGTAGCTCGTATGTAGACATCTGGAACCAGTGGCGTGAATGGAAAAAGGTCAATTGTCTGCCCAGACTCGGTGGTTTTTTCACATTAGGTGTTTTCCCCCACTCCTTATAGGTGAGGCTAATCAAATTGTCGTGTTAACATAGGCTAGCTCTGTAAAGGGTCATAAATGAAATTGGCCTACACAACGATCACTTCGGTAGTCAGCCTATAAATAAATAAATAAAATCGCATTCAGTGGCATCGGTGAACGCATGTTCATTCCGTTCACGGCAATAGGGGTGTCTATTCGATTGGCAACAAAAATAGAAAAAATGAAAAAGAAATCGAGAGAGAAATGGAGAGTGGGGAAGCAAAATGAAGAATTGGGTGAGAAAGAGGGCATGTGAAAAGGAATGAAAGGACAGAGGAGGGAGATAGAGAGCAAGGAGAGGCAGAGGAAGTGAGACGGGAGCTGCAATTGTAAGTCTCGCCGGACAGCGGACGAGAAATACCCAAGAAGTCGGCGTCTTCAGAATACACCAGACCGCATATATAGACGATATATATTGCTGCGCTACCCTAAATTTATACTAGAACTGAAAACTGCTCAACGCTGGTGAGCACCTCTTGAAACGTATAGCCGGCAAATGGATAAAAGCTTTCCCGACCTGGTTTAATGCACCTAACCTTAGATCAGCTTGCAGCGTACCTTACCCGGCTCTGACTAAGGTTTACTAGAATAGACATACGTTGTGGCTATGGGGGCGCCTGCTATATCATGAGCATGTACGAAGGGGATTAAGGAACGGGGAGATACAATACCGTCATTCTCTTTTGGCTTTTGTTGATTAAGCTTTTAGTTTGATTGATACTATATACGTCGCTTCAAATAGTGGCCGATGCCTCCATTTGTTATAGATGATAAGACATCAATTTTGATGCGAATCGCCTCGCCTCTTCTGGTTGCAACGTAGCATATACTATTGCAGGTGAATCGCATGGTCGCTATATTTTGTATTTATTAATTTATTTAAAAAAACACAATATGTACTGCATCTGCCTAAGTAAATGCAAAAATATATACAGTGGGCATGAGATTCGAAAAAAAACAAAACACAAGACGAAGAACATAAGGCATATCGCGGATATGACGTGAAAAATACGGAAGTGAAACCATCATCTTTAATCAGATAGCGTTTCGATACTGATATCGATGTGTCGAGCGTTAACGGGAAGTTCTTAAAGAATAGTTTTTGTCAAAGAGCGTTTTGATATTTAAGTGTTTAATACTGGCTGCGCATCTTCGATTTGCTACGTTTAGTTGTACGGTGAAAGATTGCTCATTACATATCAACTAATAATAGATCGAGGGTCCAAATTTTGTAATGTTAGGCATTTGCGTCATGTTTTTTCTTCGCAAGCTGTTCTGTATTAATGTGTATAGCCAACTGTTGATTCGTCGAAATAGGAGACCACGCTGCTCAGGTCGCCGAATTATTTCGAAATTGTTGACGTCACCTGATTTGTTACTACGAGGTTGAGTGCGTAAGACCCACTCATACGACGACATTTCATGAATTCCGATCACAGAAACATTGTCACCGATGTTATCGCGCTGTCTTAAGATACAATGTATTTATAGCCAAAATTAGCCACTTTATTGGGTAACGAAATTGTAATCGAGGCGTCTGAAAATCATCGTGTGCGGTTATTTGAGAGCGACGTACGCAGAAACTATGAATTAAGGCCAACCTCATTTAAAATATAATCGTGTCGACCATCAGTTGTGGCATAGAGTGGGCCTAAGATATTTATCACATATTTGTGTACGTCACGTACCGAAACTGTTCCACTTATACCGCCTTCGTACTGCAACGACAATCGGGAATGAGCAAGATTTTCGTGCTTGAGTATTGAGAAAGATTTTCGTGGAATGGTTTATGATAAAACAATATATCAGGGATGTAATAGGGCAATGTTGTACGTGCGACTGACATTTAATTATAAAGTAGCACCAAAACCTCGCCTTTACCTTTTAACCTTTGTCAAACGCAACACTAGGGTGTATCGAACTCGGGCGATCTTTGAAACTCTTAACATCTCTCGGAATGTTGCGCCGATGTCGAAAAGAAAGGTTGAAACCACCCCTTGATCAAATCGTCGCCTACGACAAACTGAGAGCGCGAATACACCATTATAAATCGCTCTAGTAGATTAAGTACATGACTCCAGTAGATTGTACATAACACTCGGTATGACGCCACGGTTTCACGGAAACACCTGAATAGACAACGTAAATGTATGCCCCAAACAATAGACGCACTAGTCAAGCGATTATCGTGTCAGATAAATTACGTATGTCATTGCTAATGTAGCTTCGGAGGGAAATTCAATCCACCGAGGGTTCTGTTACGGTTAATGTATCATTCTTCGTTCAACGCATCTCGATCTCTACGCGACAAAATATTGACATACCTTATTCAGACACGATTACCGTACTTAGTCTAATTAAACTGTGACATTCGAAAACGCCCTGCCTCGTTATAGGATGTCATTACGTCGCATCTACTGCGCTTGCGCGATAAGGAGACAGTAAGTATTAATATGGCGCGTGTTGTTCTTACTGTTTTCGTATGATCATACGCAAATGGTTCGTGTGTAGCGTTTCTCCATTATGCATGTATTTGACCGAATATGCACGTACAACATTTTTATGTAGATTTAATGGCGCGGAAATTTGTCAATGCACGCTGTGAGCTACAACAGGAATAAAAAAACTTCATACAATCAACATAAATAACAAAACATCAAGAGTTCCGCTTGAAATTTAGGTTTCTTTATTCTTTTTTTTGCAGTTATGAGAGGTTTCTGTTTTCTGAGATTACGTAAAAGCGGAGAGGATGTAAGGGAGATTAGTGACGACTGAAGCTCAAGGGACAGTACTCGTTTGTGCACAGCAAGTGTGGTGAATAAACTTGTTAAAGCTTATTAAATCGTATTACGGGCCATTGCTGGGGATTCACGTTATAGTTTTGCCATTAAATACGTTTAGCCACATGTTTTTCCAACATATTCAATGTAGAATTTGCACTAAATCCTAGAGCGACATTATTACGATTCTCTTTGATATGTTTAGCTGTGTTCATTTTGGTACAAAACCGACGTATTGCAAGCTGCCGAGTGTGGATAGACACGTCATCTAAGGCCGTCATAATTAAAAATGGAAAAGGGGGCATAAATCCATGCAGCTTTAGGAACAGGTGAATGCTAGCAGGAGACACACGTACCGTATTAATGGTAGATTTTAACACCCGGCTAGCTAATGGTTATTGCCAACGTCGTGAGGCTAATGCTTATTTCATGCCACCGAGTGCCATATTTTGACCAGAGTACCCAGTAATCTCCCAGCGGATGTAAAACGTCACAGGTTTCCCGGTTATAGATTTATAGACGAAGCCAGAGGCACATGATTCTCATCTGGAGACGTGGTTCGAGGCGAACGGTTCTGATCTAGCAATGAGGCTCGAGAAACGCGATTCTGATCTAGAGACGAGGCCCGAAGCCAACGGTTCTGATCTAGAGACAAGGCCCGAAGCCAACGGTTCTGATCTAGAGACGAGGCTCGAGGCCAACGGTTCTGATCTAGCGATGAGGCCCGAGACACGCGATTCTGATCTAGAGACGAGGCCCGAAGCCAACGGTTCTGATCTAGAGACGAGGCCCGAGGCCAACGGTTCTGATCTAGCGATGAGGCCCGAGACACGCGATTCTGATCTAGAGACAAGGCCCGAAGCCAACCGTTCTGATCTAGCGATGAGGCCCGAGACACGCGATTCTGATCTAGAGACGAGGCCCGAGGCCAACGGTTCTGATCTAGAGATGAGGCCCTAGACACGCGATTCTGGTCTAGAGACACGGCCCGAGGCCAACGGTTTTGATATAGAGACGAGGCCCGAGGCCAACGGTTCTGATCTAGAGATGAGGCCCTAGACACGCGATTCTGGTCTAGAGACAAGGCACGAAGCCAACGGTTCTGATCTAGAGACGAGGCCTGAAGTGCACGATTATGGTTTACAGCCGAGGCCTGAAGCACACGATTCTGATCTACAGGCGCACCATTTTGCGATTTTGAATATTGATCTACAGACGAGGTCGGATGAAAGCCATTTTGATTTACAGACCGGAGCCCGGGGAACGCGATCTGCTCGATCAAGACAATGTATGATTTCATTAGTCAGAGCAAGATTATGTAGGTTTTCATTGGTCAGCGCTATGAAGATGAGTCGTCTACTTTCATTCGTCAGAGCGAGACAATGACTCAGCGCCTGTAATCATCGTGTAAAAAGTTGGATCCGTGCAAACTACCGTTCTTTGTGCTCTGTCGTGGAGAATTGTGTGGAACGGACTTGAATGGCAGAAAATGGGCGCGTTGATGGATAATGTTATACAATTACCAACCTGCATACTATTGTAACGAATAGAACAAAAGATATCTCCAAGAAACACGCCTATCAAAGGTCACGGTTTCCCTAGCCAAGGGGCTATTCCATTGTTACGAACGTAAGAAACATACAAACGAGAGAAATAACCGCGAAAACAGTGTAACAATAATATTACTTTAATCAATGTAAAAAGAAACTCACTATAGAGTATATAGAGCTAACTGGTTTGAGTAAAATTATCTAAAGGCACATAGATAACTAACTGAATATGCGAATAAAGTACGTGTCCAACACGACGACCAAAACTGTACTCCCAGTCATTTCGTCAAGTCGGAATTGTGAAATATCTAGATTTTGGCTTAAACCGCGAGTCGTGACCGAAACCTGTTGAACAGTGACGGGCGAACTATTTTGGGTACAAATATTTTGGCTATCCCAAAGCTATAAAACTCATATCTTACGGAATGGCGCATATATTTTTATAGCAGCGAATATAGATATAAAACGGAAAAAACATGTTATCTACGTCGATTTTTATTATTATAATTTGTTATAATTAACGTCAAATTGTTAATAATACGACATTTATTTACATATCAGCACCGATAAGACACAATATTGAAATCGAAGTAAAGTTCTGTGATCAAAGGTCGTTAATTTGGCATATATAAAAGAAATACCATGGTTATATTTGCGTTCGATCTCTAGCCACTCTCTCATGGCCTTTTTGCTACGCTGTCACACGTCAGTGACGCGACGTCACACGTCAGTGATGCGATGTCACACGTCAGTCATGCGACGTCACACGTCAGTCATGCGATGTTGGGCGGTCAGCGGAGGAAGTTCAAGCTTGTATGTGTCGCTTACTGTCACGTCGTCGAAGTTTAGGTAATTTAGCGGGTCGTTGTTGTCAGTGAGGTCATGGTTGTACCGGTCGTCGTCACTCGTTATGTCAGGTCCGTAATTGTCGTATTCGGACTCGTAAGCTCCCGATCCCGACTCGAAGTTAACGGCTGTATCGCTTTTCGACATTTCGCTGCTACTCGCGACTGACGAGAGACTAACACAGTCCCCGAGAGGCAAGCGCGTCTGGTCGAAATATGCGGGAAATATGCAGAAGGCGAGGTCCGAGTTACTGCGTAGTGAAGACAGCGACGACCTACTTCCGTCGCGTTCCGTAGAGACATTATCGAGACTTCTCCAAGACCGAGAGCTTCCAACGGAAAAATGTGGACGACGCGAACGAAAGGTGTTGCGACTGCTATGCGTGGACAGAGGAGGCTTCGACGTTAAGTAGTCGAATCTGCGGTCATGATTAGGCATTGCGTTGTGGGCGATAAACCGCGGTTGCCAGGCGAACGACGTCTTGTTTCGATGACTAAATTCATGCGGTTGCTTCACGGAATCGTCCGACGTGTATCCGTTAAATGACGGTTCTATACGCGCGTATAGATATTCCCTGGAATCGCTGTTTCCTGATTTGATACTCGAGGGAGAGTATCGAAGTTTACTAATGTATTTATTGTTAAAGTTGCGTATAATTTCGCTATATGCATCGCTGTCCTCAAAAACAGGGAATCGCGGTGTTTTGCGCCCAGTTTCACAACTGCTGATCGTATCGAATGAAAGTGATAGCAGTTTGTGTCGTTGATTGAGGGGTTCGCCGAAAACGTCGTCATGCTTTACCGGACAGGACAGCTGAGTAGAAAAGCGACCTCGATCGTGTTTTGATTCGGATGGCAGCGTCGGATGTGGTGGGTTACATTGGTATATAAGTGGCGCATTGTCGTCTGTGTGTTGCGAGTCCACCTTGCGAGGTTCGTGTCGCAAAACTGGTATCCTTGACTTCGATAGAGGTTGCCGATCATTGTTCAATGGAAGACTGGCGGTCTGAAAATAAATGTGTAAAAACCGTAAAAAAAACATTCGTGGTCCAAAATGTTCAGTGATTTTCGTTTGTCTAATCTCACGCCAGAGATTGCAATACCGTGAATACGCGAAAAGTTTCGGCGGCTTACATTCCCACTTCTTGCCACGACTCATTTGCCAAGCCACGAATGGATAACTAGGCTGAGTTGGCCTAGTGAATGGCGGTCTATGGATAGTCACCCATTTACGTACGGGCCTGGCTCGATCATAGTGCATTGACATCATCCGATTTTTCGGAAGCGGTTCCCGCCTCAAACTTCCGCCTCCAACTTCCGCCTCCGGTTTGACACCAAAAATGGAACCGTTTTGAATTTCGGTCTGGTTCTAAATTTTCGGAAGCGGGGGCCATAAATCGGAAGCTTCAACCAATGAAACAATAGTGTCAAGCACGTGACCCTAGCGGTATCCTGTTTTACTTGGTTACAAGATGTCGCCTAAATTGGATTTAAAATTATCGGACGAAAACACGAAGCTCTTTATTCGCTACGCTACGTTCTTTTAATACTCTCTCGTCTAAACTGACCGCTTATTTTCGAGAGACACTTGCCACGACTATAGTTGCGGCACTCGCAGCCGTAGCGAACAAATTCGAGTGGTCTTCGTCGCTATAGTCACTGCACTACTGTGATCGGCCATTTTTAGGTACGTCGTATCACGTGACGAACGTGTCACGTGAAAGTAACAAACGAGCGGGAGAACCAGATTGATGGTGCAAATGACCTTCCGAGTGGAATGCTACACGGAGGCGGGAGTCGGATCTAATTGATCAGACAGATGAAAATCCACTATCAGCACAGAAACTACATTGAGTCACCACATACGATAGGAATAATGTAGCACAAAAATGCGGAGTAAAATTGAAAATAAAATAAGGCATGCAGGATACACGACTCTACTCATTAAAGTCTACGACATTGACTTCAAATAGCGAATAGGCGGCATCGTCGAATTTCTGTCAGTCTCAAACTACAAAGCTTATGATGGGAAAACGCAATCTGCTTACTGACTGTGCTATATTCTCCAGCATAAAGATTATAGTGGTAGATAGAAAAAATAAGCGCTGATCTAAATCCTATGTATTGATATATTTATAGGCTGATTACCGAGGTAATCGTTGTGTAGGCCACTTTCATTTATGGCCCTTTACAAAGCTAGCCTATGTGGTTAACACGACAATTTGATTATCCTAACTTATTTAAGGGGTGAAGTAAAAACACCTAATGTGAAAACCCCACCGAGTCTGGGCAGACAATTGACCTTTTTACATTCACGCCACAGGTTCCAGATGTCTACATACTTGCTACATATGTCGCACACTCGCTAAGTCTATGGAAGGTCAATGGATATTTACAATGGGATGTTGACATAGCGGAGAGGTTAGCGACATAGAGATCATATTTAGCGCATTGGAAGCACAGCAAACGTCAGAGGGAAAAAGCCCTAACATGACCACACTGCAAAGGCTACCCAGACCCCGATGGGCAATAGGGTTTAAGGCGCTTCCAGCCCGAAAAACGCCACAGCTAGAGTTAGACTAGTTAGAGTATAACTACCATTGGTTACAGCGGGATTGAACCAGGGACCGCTGGATTCAAAGTCAAACGCTCTAACCACCACGCCAGCTGCCCCTATCTAAATCCTAAGTAGAAACCTCTAACATAGACTACATCTAAAGCATCGTAATTGTATTAATTGTAATCGATAAATTATAGTGTGTATGATACATGTTACAACAGGCAAATAGGGTACATGTAATATGGATAAATCATCGATATCAGACCTCTGTAAGCAGATCTTCGGGCTCTTCAATAACAGGTTCAATGTATGGCATTTCGTTTTCTACACCGAATGTTTCCGGTGTAGGGGTCAAGGTCGATGTTGTGCTGGCCGACCCAGTCGACGAATTTAATCGATTCTTCGTGCCGATGATTGGTGTTGGACGACGAGCGTTCTCAGTGTATTCTAACTTGGCCAGTTTTTCTTTAGTTAGGTGAACTCCACTTGTTGATAAACCGGCGAACGTTCTGTCGATCGGTTCCGAATACACACCGGTAACTAAGACCTCATTTTCTTGGCCCGTACGCGGCTTCGCATGCCGTGACAATATCGGTATTTTAGATTTATTATTAGTTGCAGGTGAGGAGTCTGATCTATGAAATTTTGACACGGCATCTTTCAATTCTTCCAAAACGACGTTCATTGTTTGAAGACGTTCTTGCGTCTGGCGTTGATTGTCTCCATCGTCTTCTACATCGTTTGCCTTTTTAATTTCCTGGACATCGTCCGTAGCTCGCGCATCGATGTTAGACGAATTACTTGTACTAGGCGAAATCATAGATGTATGTAATAAGCTAGACTGCGAACATGGAGATGTTGCTGAAACATACTGATTCAGCGGTGTAATCATATCTAGAGACGGATGATTGAGCTTAAGACGTTGCTGTTTCTTCTTCAAGGAAGGTACGAAATCTAACATCAAATTTCTATCCGCGCTAGGTCTCTGATCGCCAATTACTGGATACCACGGCTGAGTGTCTTTATCCGTGTAATTTCTAGCACCGATATCGTTGTATAAACTGTGGGTTAACGCGTGATCGGAAGTCATCGGTGACGGGACGCTGTATGACTTCGATAAAGCCATCCGAGAAGGATGGTTAGCGTGCCTGTGAGAACCCAGTAACGGCGAAGTATTGCTGGATACCATGGATTTCAAACCGTCAAACATGTGTTGATCGCTGCGGTGTGATCCCCCTTGTCTGGAACCGACACGCGGTGATGTCCCTTGATTATGCGCCGCTCGCGGCGAGCACGCCTGAACGTTTGCGTTGCGGAAGTGAACGAGAGGTAACTCTGGAGAACAGGATCGATTTTCACCTTCGGTTTGTAAACAGTTTGTTAATGAAGTATTGCTTAATTTCTTGAAAAGATTCCTGCTCTCTCGTGGACTTTCATTTACTACAGTTCGTTTTTTATTGAGGCTACTGGTGGGCGTTGTAGGCGTGGTTAGATGCAACCCAGTAACACTTTCACTGTCGTAATTGTTCATTGTAGGCGTAGCCTGTGGATATGTCTCTTCCTTAACTAGCGATATATCATCTTCTTTGAAGGTGAAGTACGGTACGTCATCGTCGTTGCTCAGTTTATCTGGCGTCGGCGCCGCTACGGGCGTCATGGCTACCGCAGTCATGGCAATAGCTTTTGCTGCGATTGCGCTGTTAACGTTGGGTGACGTAAGGGGCGCAACCGTGTCTATAAGTTGTTGCTTCTTTTTGCTTCGAACTCTGCGACGCTTCGAGTGAGAAATCCCGTCTTCGCCGCTTATGCCGGGAGGTCCGTCGGGTAATTTTTCGCTGTCCGGGCGAAGGTCGCCGAGGAAATAAGTAACCATTTTTCCTTTTCCCTTGACATCGATCTCTCCTCGACAGAAGAGCTCGTATCGGTCCATGAGTACCTCGCTCACGTCGCGTGTCACCTGCGGGTGAATCAGCGAACCTAAATAACAGTGTTTAGTCTTCAATAAACCTTTCGTTATGTAACCTAATATCCAACGTGGAACATTGTAGCTATCACGAAACGTACACACACGCGCACGCACGCACGCACGCACGCACGCACGCACGCACGCACGCACGCACGCACGCACGCACGCACACACGCATGCATACATACATACATACATACATACATACATACATACAT
>WURV02190077.1:17022-28275 GCA_011762755.2 Epimenia babai | reverse complement strand
ATTTATTGAACTCACCAGACTTTATCTTGACGTTATATTACTGTCTTGACGTTAGCGTATGTATGTATCTACATATAGACGTATAGTAGACTCAGTGCAAAACTATTTACAGTAATCAATTACATGTCAACTTGTTAACAGCGGTATAAGGAATTCACCAGATACAAGCTAAAACGCTAATGTATTGCAAATGGAAATGTCAGCTGGGAATGTTTGCGCGGTGTAAGGCCTAAATAAGAAGTACACCGACTATCTGGCAGCTACGGGAGATTCAGTTCAAATGACAACAACAGCGACGCAGCCAGCTCTTTTTGTGGTGTATTCATGTCGCAAAACCACCATCGGCGGAGATCCATATTAGTAGCCGATTGAAAGCCAAGGCGGCGGAGAGCGGAGTATTGATTGGAAGATGTGAGGCTGACTGACACGTTATCAACAAAGGATTTCAGACTACGGTATGCGTACGCAGACGGAGATAACGGCTTTCGACAACAAAGGCGAGCAAAGGCGACAACAAAGAAGTTTAAGTACACAATAGCGGAGCGTTGCTTCGCGTTTTGGCTAGACAAAGATTCAACAGTCATGCATAAAAAATACTCGTGAAACGTACACAGAAGAAAAGGAATTTTACCACTTTAAGGTTGAATAAACAGAACCACACATGAGTGATCTGTCTCTAAAGGTTGTTAGTTTTGGGTGCAGTACTAGACTAATAGTATAATAAATACGTAGTTCTCGCGAACATTTAAGATTGTGTCTGTGTGTGTGTCCGCATATATGTGCACGCTTATATGCAGTAATTACCTATTAGCATTAATTATCATAAAATAACTTTTTCATGCGCATGAGCAGTTAACAATTGAGAATAAATAAAATTCATAAAAGATTCATGTAAATTTACAATATATTTAAGAGACTATAATGGGAGGCAATTATCTAAAAACTACACGATTTTTGTAAGGTTAAACGGGGTCAGCCATTGGGGTTCACGAAAATGGAGAAAAATTGAGAAAAAAACACTAAAAAATCAACAGCTTACAGGTCATTCGGAGGTTGTGGGTTTGGGGCCTCGTTAGAATCAACGTTTTTCGGTGTAAATTTCTCTTTTTTAAAGTTTCCTTTATAGCAGAAGCTCCGAACAGGGTTTTTAAGTATGCTACTGTCAACAAGTGTTGGAAAAAACTTCATTCCTAGCTCGTCTTAGCAATATTGATGTGTTCCACGCAATACGGATGCGTTAAATAAACCATGGTTATGATGAATGGCAGAACTGTACCATCTCTCGATAACTAAAGATACTTAATTCAACAATTGGTGGAAATGATTTTAAGGAAATAATTAAATATTCGAATTTATTTATTCGAATTTTCACTGTTTATCATAATAACTGATACATCTACGAACAGTGTTGGTTGTCAGACCAGAAGTTTGAAGGTTTGAATGTCAGGTAAAAACCAGTTTTGTTTTTCCGTTATATCACTGCGCAAAATACCTGTATTGTTTGGTTGACTTAGCCATTGGCAGCGATTAAAAACTGGAGAAATGACTCATGTCAACGCGAGCTAATAGAATATGAAAGGCTACTCTGACATTTATCAAACAACTGCCTTCCCAATTAGCATTATCAAGTATGATATATTGAATGATAATTATCAATATTTTATATTTATATTACATTTTATATAATATATCTTTCGTTATATTATTTTTTATACACGTTTCAAATTTCTGCATGATTGTGATCCCATGTGTCAAACTCATTTATTGTATCAAGACCGTAGTTCAGTATAATCTGGCGTCTGCTTGAGAAAATAGTTCTATTTTTAGATTATTAAAACATTTTACCATTAAAGTCTGGGAATCGTAAGTGGCTATGGATAATGAATCGAGTCAGTTTGACCTTCTGAGTAGATTAACCAACCAGCCATCCATTGGCTCGGTGAATAGCTTGCTTGAGACGTAATGTGTGGGAGGGGGCACCAGACCCAGCTAGTATCATCATTATTCTACACAGTCAAGTCACGCACACACACACACACACACACGTCATTGTCTATTTATGAGGGCCTGATCGACGTCACAGTCTTTCTATTCCGAGAGTCGGGCTTACTATCTTGGGACAAACAAACAATGACATCATCACGTAGTCATTCTCTATTGGATACCAAAAACCTTTCAACATTCAAGTACCAGAAGAATATAGTTGATATACCATATAGAGTTCATACGATACCTTATCTCAGATATTCTTATCTCTGACATAGTTCATTGGTTTATTTAATATATCTAGATAATATTTGATCTATATATGACAATTTAAAGTCTGAAGAGATGTACTCTGAACGTGGGAATTGTCATCACTTTGTTGATTGCGCCATTTTATCCACAGGATTGGTCTTAAGCTCATCCTGCTAGCGGTGTGATTTTTATTTATCGTCCTAAATGCAACTCGTGGCTGCAACGTTTCTTGTACATCTGTTGTTTACCCATATACTATAACTGAACTTTTCTGTAGATGGTGGTCTTTGGGCTACTCCTTTTTATATACTCCTATAATTTGAATCACCCTTCACATCAACTGAGAACAGCGATAATTCATCCAGCACTAATTGGTGACAACTCCTAAATTAAGTCGCTCCCAATTGCTAACTAAAAATCGATAGCACCTTCCTCAAACGCCTACTTGTTTCATTAGACCATACGCCAACGAGTTTTTTTCGCTGAAGCGAAGTGAGTGATAGAGAGTGCTTTTCTATGTCTCTGTGTTCGCGTTCAATAAAACTTATCGATTTTTCGGCTGTCTAATGTGTTTTTTATCCACCAAGTAGTGGAGATATGTAACTAGACACTAATGACTTCAGTACACGATTGTCTTTTGACATCTTTATACTGTGTTTTATTAACTGTCAGCAGGAGTTTGTTAGAATGAATAATGGTGGATTTTACTTGGAAATGATCTTTTCATGAAGAGTTCATTTCACCGTAAGTAGCAGATATGTCACAGGAAATTTGAATATATAATTGACCAGAGATTTGACAGAAATTTGCTTCATTCAGAATATTTGATGGACAGAGCATTCTCGCCACCCTTCCGATTGATGCTAATCCATTTGTCGGGTTGTTAATCGTAGATTAGCGATTTGAAGGACCAACAATGGGCCAATAATCCTAAGCTATAGTTACATAAATATTGCAATCATCTATCGCAGATATCACAGAATGCGTGAAATATATTGGCTGTATTGTGTATTGCCACGTACTTTCATTCTCAGATTACCATGAAGATATAATCCCTGCGTGCATAATTAATGCAATTTCATATAATATCACAGAGTTTAAATCAAATGAAATCAAATATATGTCATAAAAAATTGCTCACAGAAACTAATACCCAATAAGCGTTCTTTCCCGTTGACCAAACTATGACGTGGACTAAACTTTTTTGCCAGATGAATAGTCAATATTTGAGGAATGAAAAACTGGAATGGAATCCGTCTTACCACTTGTATTATTGTACATTTCGCTATTTCTTCTCTATTTACTACGCGTGTTTTACACGATTTTAAATGAATATTAAAAAAAATGTATGCATACAATATGTATACAGTGTTTAAAATTATCCTATTGTTAGTATGTATAGTAGTTAATCTTAATGGCTGGAGGTTTGACAAACATCTGCGGGTGATAGTTAGCAATACTACCAAGCCATTTATTGCTTTATAAATACACGCTGCACTACCAGACAACTGGACACCTGTGACCGCTGGTCAGAGATTAGTGGGCAAGGTTCACGATTTATTATTGACACCACAGTGACTCTTTCAAGTCCATTAGAAGCTCACAAGTAAAGAAAATAACTCATAGACTAATGATCATTATAGCCACAAGTACATTGTAGCGTTGGCAAATATCTCCCAGACATTATCTGATATTGTCTCAGAATGGCATTGTAGCGATTTGTCCAAACGCTTAAGGTTTACAGCGTGAATGCCGAGATCACAGAAAAATCTATGAGTGACTCCGAAAAGAAAAAGTCACAAGAGTTAAGAGCGACCATTATCACGTGATGCAAATGAATACGTATTCATTTGCATAAAATATTCCAAGATAAATTTTTCGTGTAGTTTCATTTTGACTTCAACGAATATCTCTAAACGGCTTTTTTAACATCCAAGTATGTTTTCAATTCTTACAAATATCTCGTTGTCGTAGGCATCATCTTGTCACAATGACCTGACGCGATAATATGGTACTTAAAATAAAACTTCGTTATTAACATTATTGTTGAAATCGAATTATAATCAATCATAATATTATTCCCCTACCTTTGAGTGGATGTAGAAAATCCGAATACATTATTCGCTGAATTATCACTATTCTATAAAACGCCAGCGTACATTGCCCTCCGATAGTGTTACACACTATATAAGCCAGTCTCGCTGACGGTATATTACCAAGAGACACCATACACCCAATACACTGTAGTAATGGCACATTGCTCCATATTTTAACGTTAATTACAGAATGAATAAGATATGGATCAGTAACCAATGTGCTCCAGTTCATGCATTCATCATTTATCATCGACCGTTCCATTGCCACGAGAGATTCCCCCTTTATGTACATTAGCATTATGCGAGTGTACCCTCCCCCCCACCCCGTTTGTCATTATTTCGGACTCATCGTCGATTTATCGATTGATCAATTAATTTTAATTACTCGTTCCTGCAGTTACTCATTGCTGTTGTTTTTCGGCACACTCGTCGACCTTTGTAGTAAAAATCATTAACGTTGGTCGGTTGGTTGTGTCACTGCGTGGCTGTGGGTCGCTGATTGTATAAGTTCGTGTAAGTCGGTGACACGCTTCATCAAGCTGTGCTTCAGTGTCAGTCAAAAGATGGCGCAATTTTTAATAATAATAATAATAATAATTAAAATACATATATTTTATAGTGCTCTTTGGTAATACTGAAGTACGACGGAAGACACTTGACAATAATTAATGTACCAGCAGTAGTCTACGATACACTATGTATTTTAGAATCTAGAAATATAAATACACATGTATACATAAAAACGTAAAATCGATAAGAAAATATATACTGATAGACATAGAATGTTAGGAGACACATTCAATCATAGAGAGGGGAAATCCCACATGCAATGTATGGATGAAATATTGTAATATCGCATTGTAATGGAATAAATACAAATAATATAGATGCAAATATATGTAAATAAACTCAGTTAATGGCATGAGTTAATTTAGAAAATTTTTAACACTACATGAGATTCTCTCGCTTTTTTATTCTCTCATAGTCCGCTAGTATACAGGCTGAAGACAGTACTTTTTGGCTCACGAAGTTAATTATATAACACTTTTTGAGAAAGTTTTGAGGAAGTTAGTGCGGAGATATAATGAAGAGAAAAGAAACAACTCCTTGGTTGGCTAACTTTGTAGCATATTTCATGAGCTTTCGATTATAAATACATACACATGTCATCTTTTTCAAGTGATAGGGAAATAACAATTCGCAGAATATATATGCTTATAGTACATTGATTAGATAACAGAATATAAAGGAAAGAAAGGTGGATACATAAAAATAATATTGTGAGCATAACCATCACTGTCATTATATTTTTCCTATTCTTCATAAAAAATTATATATAACACTTTTTATACCTTCAAATTAGTTATCACACCTTACTAACCTCGAGATGGCATTTTTTATAGATCTAAATTTATCACAACACTGATATATCGCGGAAGGTAGCACTTTTCTAGCTCCGTCTTAGATATCACGTAGTAAACTGTGTACTGTACAACCTAAGGAGGGGATTTTTGATTCCTCTAACATAAAAACAGACGAAAGATTCCTGTACAGTTTAATTACTGCGCTTTTTGTAGCTCTTTGTTAATTATTACACGGTACATTGGTGTACTGCGCAATGATTAATACACGCATGCGATTATTAAACATTTTATTGCCCAATATCCGGTCTTTTATGGAAATTGCTGTCCCTTTGTATAGACAGCGTAACAACAATACGCATGTAACTAAGACAGGAACAAATCCATTTATTTTGGCGTTCTTATGGAAGGACAAGCACGGATTGTGAATCTAGAAAACCGTTTCGCCACGTAGCACCTGGCAGTCAATGTAGTATTTCAGCTTTCTTTTATTCGTCGTCCAAAATCGGATATTTATCGATTGCATTGCCTATAAATTTGTACAATCAAAAGATAGTCAAGCGGTTGTATTCATGCTTCTGAAATTGCGGGTTTTTCCGTAAAACTCTTGATTTCTGACATAACAAAAATTCGCCAACAATTTTTCCCTCGGCGATTGTTGACAGTAGTAATTTTTTCACGCTGTATTATCTAATATTGTTCTTTACAATAATATCCCGCACGTGTTGATAATTGTAGATAACTTAAGCCTATGTTGGCGCCAGTGGTGTCGCGGTTAGAAGCGCTGCCTTTCATGCGAGAGGTTGCGAGTTCGAACCAGCACAAACCAGGGATTTTTTCCTTCACCTTCCACAATAGGAAATGAGCAAGATTTTTGTGCTTGAATATTGAGAAAGATGTGCCGTGGAATGGTTTATTATAAAAATATCTTAGGGATGTAACAGGGCAATGTTGTACGTACGACTGACATTTAATTATAAAGTAGCACCAGAACCTCGCCTTTACCTTGACCTTTTATAAATTGAATAACGATTACTCTCCGACTAAGACTTTAAAGTTTTTACTCATGTAAAGTATGTTTAAAGCGATGCAAAAAAGTACAGTTTTATCTAATAAATCATTGCATAAAAATCATTTTATCTTGCATTTTATCTATTTCATTTCCATGTCCACTGTTCAGGCAGTAGGTTTGCATTGTACGAGGTACACTGTACACTACGGTATGGCATCACGTAGTTGGCTGGCTAATGTCTGGGTGTTGATACAGTTGCGGTACTGTTACTGTTGTAGTCTGTTCCCTCTCAAACATCGGTGAAGTCATGACTGTTCTTAGATAACCGCTGATTTCATATGAAGCGGTAGATTGCTTACAATTAATTAAGAACGCTGGACTGCAGACACGTTACAAATGGTTACCCTAGCTCACTTTTCTATAACGAAGCAGCAGTCTGAGATTTAGTTTTAGTCAAAAATAGGGCACCAGAAGAGAAGAAACTCTCCCGGTTTGTCCTTAGATTCTATAAAACTTGATGTTTAGTGGTACAATGTTAGGCAGCCAGAACTTTTCGCAGGCTTCCCAAGTTTCAGCATTATCTTCTATATGTTTACCTTTTCTATTTCTAACTATAGCGAGCCCAACTACATGTACTACATTAGGTCTTGCCTTACAGCTTGGGAACGGACGTTCTCAAGTCACTTTCAGGCTCATTAATGTCATATTACCCCCTGTACCTACTTGCTGGCCGCACTCTGACTCGGATATTGTCTTGGTGTAGCAATTCTATATGAGATTTAGCCACAGGTCAGGAGCTCCTTATGCGTGATTAACATCGTTACCTGAGTCAATATTAAGAATAGCACCGCGAGTGCCATGGCAGCAGATGGTGGAGCGGTTTGATCTTTGTGGAGTTGAAATTCGAGGATCAAGTCCCAGAATCAATTGCCACCCTAACCAATGTACAAGCGGTGTCATTTTTCTGGAGAATATCATCTTAAACTACTCTAAAATATTAAATGCCTCATGAATTTTTGAGAGGCTTTCCAGGACCTGTAATAGAGCTGCCTTCCTCAATGACTTGTTGCCAACCGTCATTTGGCAAGCTCTTCCAGTCAGTGGCCGTATATAAATATTACACACTTTGCTGAGATTCAACCAATCATATTGATGGTCCAAGGCAAGTGGATACATTTCATTGATATCTAGAAATTTCTATATGCGCTGCATTTCTGTTTAATATCCTTACCTGATGGACTAATATATAGCTCATACTTTCATACTTTGTACTGCTAGTCTCATTCATTTCTTATCGGTGCAAAATTGGAAATCAATTCTTGCTATTTGAAAATTACTGTTGATGCATACAATGGATCATTCTGGATCTAGGGTTATTATCATATTCACAGGAATAAGACGTGTCATATAAATAGTTTTATGTCCTGCATAGAAAACGCTTAAGTGCAACATTTATCGACCACAAGTATTAGCCAATAAAGGCTCTCACATGCCGTTTACGAGATGTTCATGGCAGCTATTCAAGTTTAACGGTGGGTAGCCGTATTACTCTAATGAATAATAACGCACAGGATTAAGCTTACCTTTCTTATTGATCACAAGCTTTTGCATGAACACTATGCTTCATCAGGTGACTTAGCGGCTATTCAGTGTTGATACAATACCTTCGACTTAACTTGTTAACCTCTCTCATCACGTGTGAATGATTATATCTAGCGTCTACTAATTTTAGAGACATGTTTACTCAAGCCTACAGGGATAAATGACTTGCTTAGGATCATTGCAAAAAAGCAGACAGGCAGGTGGTTACGAAGCTGCGACCTGCAGTTAAGAATGTAGGGGTCTAGTCTTACCACTCAAATATCTGCCCCCCTCCTCGATATATTCCTACTAGATAAGTCTGGTGTACATTCTGAGGTCATAACAATTAATAAAAACTGCCAACTTTACAGGATGAAATATGGTAGTTAGTGTACGTAAAAAGATTATCTTCAAATACTTATAGTAGGGGGGGGAGGGTAGGCAGATTGCCTAGTGGCTCTGTTGTTGGTTCATTGGTGCAGATCATGTCCCGTTCTAGCCAGTATAGCAGGTTTAGGACAAGGTAGTATTTACAAATTAATTTGTTTATTTCTTAACTAGCAGGGCGGCACAGCCAATAAGTCAATGACTTCGTGTGCCTCCTTTCAATGCAGTCGTATTGTCTGACATCATGTATACAGCTATATTTTCCTGTATCATTTTACACGATTGTACATAAACTATGAAATCTTACTGTATGTGTGCTATATCAATATGTGTATTACTTTATTTTGTATCTTATATCATTTTGTATATATTTTCCGTATTTTGCATTGAATAAAAACATCTTATCTTATCTTAAGTAGTCATGACGTAGAAAAAATTCCTTAATCATAAAGGACAGGTGGCCGAGTGACTACATTATTGGATTGGCATGCGAGAGAATCTAAAGTTTAAGTAAAGTACCTCTAGGGTATCACAGAAAAAACATAGAAATTTTCTCGCCATAAATGAAACAGTGGTCTGATTCCTTGATCACTGGAGAACAGGTGGCATTGCGACCACGGCTACGTACACCATCGGTGCTGCAAGACCTCAGATGATTTTGTTGCAGATGGTGTACTAGCTCTCAGATTTGGAGCCTAAAACCTAAACTTATCGACCAAATAATCGTCTGGTTATCAAATAAAGTACTATTTCGCACCGAGCAACAAGTAGTCGTACGTAATCTAGCATCGTCGTATCATCCAACTTACCGGAGCCGACACACGGCCAACGGGATTGCGTCGGTTTTCTCTAAATATGCCGTTCCGCGATACGATTACCGTTTTACGCAGCGTCTCATCGTACGAACGATTTCTGCGCGAGCGGCGAGCGATCTCATCGCCCCGAATGCCGCGGTAAATCGACTGTCTGGTTTATACACGCGGCGATTTAGCCGCTGTTGATTCTACCGTTCGGCTGACTCGTTCGGCTGACTCGTTCGGCTGACTCGTAAAAGCCACCGACAGCGACGCTCGGCCGCGCACGAGCTCGCGCGCAGTAGGCGTATTGATTTTTTTCGCAGTTTTCGAGCTGCGCTGCCGTTACGTCTGCACCTATCGGAACACTGCGTCGCACGCAAACCAGCTTTATTTTTTTGTTGCGTAAACGACAGTTTTTTAATCTCCTTAAAAGCACTTTTCTCTCCAAGTTGAGATTTGTGGGTACATCCCCTCCTAATATTAACGCATGCGACATTGGCAGCTGCACATAATTATTTATAGTGATACTATTCTGTCGCAACATTGCCATGTGGGTTAAAGCAATGTAGCAAAGCAAATTATTCTAACAGATTGAACAGGTAAATATTACAATGAGCAGACAATACAGCTATTTGTCCTATTACAGTCCTATTTGTAAATAATATACAAGATAAGATATCGTGGTTATTGACGTGAATCACATTAAACAGCATTATATAAAGCGAGTTTTACTGTACATCGTTATGTATTATCTTATCAATGTTCCTAAGTCAAGGATGATCATTTGGTACGGGGCATTGAGGCAGTTATAACTGCATTGCTGATAAAATTGTCATCAGACTTATTCTTGTCATTGTTACGTGTTTAACCATCCATATACATTTTAACTTATTTAGTGCTAACTCTCAAGACTGTAGCTTGTTGCATCATCGCTCGTAGCAGTGAATCGTAGCAATACAGCCTGTAACATCGTAGCTTATAGCATCGTAGCCTGTAGAATCGTAGCCTGTAGCATCGTAGCCTGTAGCATCGTAGCCTGTGGCATAACAGCTCATCACCTTTAAGTCTATAGCATCGTAGCCTGTGGCATAACAGCTCACTACCTTAGAGTCTATAGCATTGTAGCCGGTGGCATAACAGCTCATCACCTTAAAGTCTATAGCATCGTAGCCTGCGGCATAACAGCTCATCACCTTAAAGTCTATAGCATCATAGCCTGTAGCATAACAGCTCATCACCTTAAAGTCTATAGCATTGTAGCCTGTGGCATCATCCTACGTGTCAACAGTCTAAGCTATGGCATCGTAGCACATTGCTATGTAGCTTGTGGCATTGTAGTCCGTGGAATCAATATTGTTACATACAGTGATTATACTAAAAATAATTATTATCCTCATTACTCCATTGCACAAAATCTAGGAAATCGCGATGTTCTGTTATATTTCGCATTCATTATCCACCAATAATTAATTATTAGATAGTTTTGTTTATCGCGTAAAAAGGATTGTTGGATTCAGAAAGACTTCCTTTCCCTGAAAGTAATTAATATTTTGTATTTACCTTAATCCTACATAACAATTGGACATTGTCAATTTATGTATTCTGGAAAGAAATGCACAGAACCTACACTTCTGATGGGACTCGAACCCACCACCTCAAGATAACCAGTCTGGTGCTCTACCAACTGAGCTAACGGGGCAAGCTCTCTCTCCTGTGCATTTAGGTATTTAACACCGTTTTTGAGAACCACTGTTATTTAAAGTCAGATTAACGTTATGTGT
>WURV02190066.1:0-12480 GCA_011762755.2 Epimenia babai | reverse complement strand
CAGTTGGTAGAGCGCCAGACCGGTTATCTGGGGGTCGTGGGTTCGAGTCCCATCAGGGGTATAGGTTTTTTCCTGTGCATTTCTCTCCACAAATCAAATAGTTATTTGCTTATTGTATTATTGGTCTTTCCTTATCACTTCGTTTCGTAGTGAAATTATATACTTTACACAACATATACCAATGTTCGATTACCTTCTTGTGGGCGTCCAATACAAAGTGTCTTGATGAAATTTGATTTTCATAAACTGTACCTATTCAAGTCTTCTAATAGGTCATTTTATTATTTCGTTATTTGTTATAATTATATTTTACCAATATATTAAACCTATCAAAGAATTATCTTGCGCTTGTGTTAACCGTAGCCATTTATTCCATTATAAGAATATTCCTATTGGCGAGGTTAACCAGGGTATACAGCTTTTATACGATTATTAAAACCTTTGTAGTAATAAATATTAATCATGTGGGCAAGGGACATAATCGTACGAACAATCGCCCACGTGCGCTCGTCTCTGTAACAATGGCGAGTATAGTCGCGTTAATTTCACGGTCTAAAAATGGTGTATTCTGCAATCAGGTGGTATAGCTTGGGTGTACGCTTCGCACAATGCAGGCGTAAACAAGTGTATAACGAGGTACGTTTGTCGTGGTTTGGTTATTTTCGGTCATCGAAAATTTAACAAATCCACACCCATCTTAATTGATGCTTTTCAACTTTAAGGTCATTTTTCGCACCACCCCACCCCGATATTCTGTACTTATGCCTGTTTTTTCTATATTAGATAGGCTCCAGGTCGGCACGCGTCGTCTGATTTGATTGGTTATTCGTACATTTGTATCTTTGTCTCGTTTCGACACCCTTTCTTTACTTGGACACTTGATTAAAATTAAACGTCGAGGACGGATATGATGTAACTTTAGTGTGTCCGTGGCATACCCCATCTTCTGGTAGAGGTTTATCCAAAAAATTTAGCCGAAACGTGGCAAAATTGGTAGAATTCATAAGAAAAAAAAACATTTCAAATATTAAGTCCTAAATAGATTGGTTGAACAAACAACTACAACAACCGCTAGAAATAAATAAATAAATGTCGATCACAATAATATTCTACATCTCATAAGTTAACTTTTGACCTATTGTTCGTTACTATACACCTGTACAAGCCACCTATTAGGAACATTTTTTCGTTTGTTTTCCTATTAGCTTACTCATCGAATGTATATTTGTAAATATGTTGTGTTATTTATACATCACGGCTCGTGTTGACTAATAAAAGATTCCTTCTATAAATGAAATTCACTATACATATATAAGGGCCTCGCGGACAAATTGACCGACAACAATCAGGCGTTTTGTCAATAGTTGTTTACATCGATGATGCGGGAAATCAACCCGTATGTTTAGTAGTGGCACGCAACGTAACGTTATAGTTTAATACACTGCGACTATAACACAACGAGGCTATATGGATTTTATTCGCACTCAAATAGCCATCAGTTCACATCTAACAAGAGCCATTTACCATGACACCTGTTTTTTTTTTGCTGAATGCGAGAAACCTCACAAAGGTCACCGAAAGGTGCGTCGCTCGCAATGCAACGATATAATTCGGGTATTACTGGCATACAACTCATCGGCGGTTGATATTATTTCGATTTAAAGCACGTTGTCTACACACCCGCCCCTCGTATACAAATCACATTAGAAACCAGGAAAGCGGAAAGATGTTCGCCGTATTTACTGTTATCGTACGAAATTCACACTTATTATAACAAACACAGTCGCAGTTATCATAGACACACAGGTCATATTAACCCACGGTAATGACGGTTTTTGTGACGAATAATAAGTCTATTAAAAAGAGCAAGCCGCGCTGAGACTTTTCCTCGACGCCTTTATCAGAGAACAGGTGTGATCTGGGCAACAATACAGAGATATGTACCCGTGATTCCCTACGCAATCAGCGAGCCGTTTTTAACGTAAAATGCCGTATGACGCTCGAGGGCTCGTGCGTTTCCTCACGCGCTGCCATTACGCATCGTAGGCCAATATGTAAAAAGTGAAATAATGTTCGTTAACGAAACACGAAGACGGAAATCGCTGATATCAATATTGTATCACATCTGGGATATAAGATACCTAGGTTTCGTGAATAGTGCGGCGTTGTGAGTAGTTCATTCCGATGTCTCGACGGAGTGGTGCTTCGTGTATCAGTCAAGTTGCTGTAAATTTAATCGGCGCGATTGGTCCGTATCAATCGTTGTAATCGTCGGCTAAATGTTGCCGAAGGCATCAGAGAATATTCAGCGAATGTACACAATAATAAATAGTTTTTTATTAACAATGTAACATTAGGTTTGAATTATCGTGCTATGTCAATTGCGGTTATTATTTTTCGTTGTTTCCTTGGCTGAGGTGCTTTATCCCGAGTGCTGTGGCCATAGCCATCGGTGAAATGTGTGGCAATGCGAATTAATGTGAAAAAGTAAATAAGTGAGTAAATTGTGGATTGGGGCTTGCTGGAGCCTGTTATGGACCTGTTTTCTTTAACGACGTATAAAATTTGGCAAGCTGTCCATGCTGTTTTAATGTGCGGTATATAAATTTGTGGCAGTGCGAATTAATTTGAAAAAGTAAATAAGTGAGTAAATTTTATTTAAAGTAAATTGTGGGTTGGGGCTTGCTTGAGCCTGTTATGGACCTTTTTCTTCAATGACGTATAAAATTTGGCAAGCTGGACATGGTGTTTTAATGCGCGGTATATAAATGTCATATACTACTTAATTGTGGCTAGAGTGAAGACTATCCGCGCAAGCTTGGCGACCGCATTGTATATTGTACGTAGAGTGGCGATCAAGTCGATAGTATAGGCATTTGATTTGGTGCGATGGTTTCTCGTAATGAGTCGCACGTTTATGAATGGAGGCGGTTATTAGGCGAATGGGGGGACTATTTAGGTGTCATGATCACCATCTCTTCCCGAGCTAGTTTACAGCGATTAGCTACAATTCGTCGCGCACTGGGACGCTCCACGCGTGGTATATTGTCGAGCTCAGCGGGCTATAGCAGCTCCATCATTCGCCTCTTTGTTTGCCTCTAACCGCTCCTATACCTGCCAATTCAACCAAGTGATTGACAGACAAGCTTGTTGAATGCTGGGTAAATTGACTGGCCAAACACGGCTCATACTGCCGAGGGAGGCACCACAAACAATCCATACGCCGCTATTGGCCGCGCTGACGCGTTTACACAGCGCGGTAGGCGGAGCTATTACGTTTGTTAGCTGTGTATATTTGCCAAAGGTCGAGGGAAACATGTCTTATTTTACGTGGAGCGCTCAAGTGCTTATGAATTTGTCACTACTTCATATTTTCACCTAATGTTTTATTCAGGTTCTCTACGTAGTAAACTTAAATTGATGTGTACATTTGATAGAACGTTACGATAGAGTTATATAGATATACGACCCGTGTTCATGGGACTATTTGTGCGGAACGGCGTTGAATCTCTACCGTCAGTAATTATATATCTCGTTATTGTAATTGTATATCTGTAGGATCGGAATCTGCGATTAGACACGAAAACACGATGATGATAAGTAAATCGCCGTACGACTGTGCGAACAGCAGCGCGTATTCCATGACGAACATGGCCAGTATGAACTCGATGGGAAATATGGCCGGTATGAACTACTCTCCTCAACCCATGCACACGATGCCCGGTATAGGCAGTATAGGTGGAATGGGTTCGCCGCCAAGCATGACCGGTATGGGAATGAGCGGTATGTCCCCAGCTATGGGCGCGATGAACTCTATGAGTAACATTGCAGGTATGAACGGGATGAGTGGATCAATGACCCCGATGCATAGCGCTATGAACGGAGCTATGTCTCCACTGAGAACGTCGCCAATGGATATTAACCGAGTCCAAGCGATTAACCGGGCGCGCGAAAAGACCTATCGCCGTAGCTACACGCACGCGAAGCCGCCATATTCGTACATCTCTCTCATCACTATGTCCATCCAACAGTCGCCCAACAAGATGTGTACCCTCAGCGAGATTTATCAGTTCATCATGGACTTGTTTCCGTTTTACCGGCAGAATCAGCAACGCTGGCAGAATTCCATCCGTCATAGTTTGTCATTCAATGACTGTTTCGTTAAGGTCCCGCGAACGCCCGACCGCCCTGGTAAAGGTAGTTACTGGACTTTGCATCCCGATTCGGGAAATATGTTCGAGAACGGATGTTATCTCCGCCGCCAGAAACGCTTCAAGTGCATCAAGAAGGAAGCGATGCGGGTCATGGCACGATCGGGACTCAACGATTCCGATAGCGACCGACGTTCGAAATCTCCGCCATGTAAGTCGCCGTCGGCGCTACAGGACGGTCACGACTCCGTAACGCCGCAGTCCATGCACGGTGGCGGCGACCTGAACTCGGTTGTGCTGAACGTGTCGACGAAGCCAGAACCTCACAGCAACACGCCTCCGTCTCAGCTACCTAATCACGATCACCCGGCGCTCCAGTCTGTCGAGATGCTACACCGTTCGATGACGCAACAACAGCAACAACTTCACCATCATCACCACCAACAGCAACAACAACAGCATCACCCGTCACAGCACCAACACAATCAGCATCAACACGACCTTCACAGCCAGTCGCTACCCGACATGTCGCAACTGTCGCATCACCCGCATCACCTTGGCCCGCCCATGGGCGCTCTCATGGCCTCCGGACATTATAACGGACCGCACTTCACACATCCGTTCTCCATCACGAATTTAATCTCGCCAGAGAATAAACTCGACATGAAAATGTACGACAGCATGCAGTCTGGCTACTATAGTCAAATGCCCCCCATGACAGGCCTATCACTAGCCAAAGACCACCACTCGTTAATGCAAACTTCGGATGGCGGTTACTATAAAACATATAATCCACACTCTAACGCTCCCCTTTAACTTTTCTTTTGTTCTAATACGAAATTTTATATTGGCGCGTTTTGCTGCAAATCGTCTCGGTTTTGGTAAGTTCATTATTTACAATTGAATAGGTATTCTTACAGAAACATGATCAGTCTATTTTTCCAATTTTCTACTAAATACCGGAGATTTGCAGTAGAATGTCAGCAATTGTAGCTATAACCAGAGTGCCTCGCCTGTAACCATACAGGCCACTAACGACAATGGTCAGCGGTCAAATGGCCTCATTTGGTAAAGCTCATCGCGCGAGTTATACATAATATATCGTATACGCAGTCGAACGTATTTTATGCAGAATCTTTTCATTTCCTAGACATGCACCATGATACCGTGACATTTATTTGCAAATAGACATTTCTATAATCTGTATAAATTTTATAAATCTGAACTTAATATTTATATATTATCTTTAAAGAGTTTTTAGTTTTTCGCGAAACTCATTGCTTTATCGATCTGACATTCAGTGTACAGACTTTTGGTTCGGTTTTAACTTTCGTGTCTTATTTTCCACCGTCTCCGATGTCGTTAGGGCGGGTATGAAGTTTGTACGACGTCAACATTCATAGAAAATATATAGTAGCCATACATTAGGCTAGCAAAACAACGATAGGGGAATAATAAAATCATTTTATTGCGGTCAAAATTATGTCTTAATATACGCACTATCAGTCATTCCATCGAAGAAGTGTAAAATTAAACGATCAGCGTTATGCAATATATCCACGTCTTAAACTAATATAGAGGTTACAAGTTAATAAAATTAACGTAATAATATAGCGAATTTTTGATCGAGAAAATAATCACCGCAAGCGCAACCTAAATGCGTCCTATTATTTTATCTTATCTGTGATAGACCAGAAAATAATAATAAAATTAATAAAATACTCCATCATCTCGAAGCAAACGTCCGTCAATTGAATGATGAATGAGAGTGTTGAATTTTATGAATCCACGTTTTATTTTTTTACTATTTACACGAAAGCTTCTGCCGCGTTGTTAATTCCGATACGTAAAAAATACTTTGATCCATATAAACTACAAATCAAAATATAAATAAGAATTTTCCAATACAATTCAAATATTTTTAACTCTCTCATTCCTTTTTCCATTTAAAATAGGCAAGTTCTTCGTTTTATGATCCAATAGTGATTTTTTTATACGGTTCCGTCTACAAATATTACACAAGGGTTTTATCTTAATTCATCCTTTGTCATGGTGATTATAATAATTATTACTCATATAATGATTATTCAATTATACAGCTTGTACAAATAATAGTGGGATTTTCTACCTTGAAATATCGCCGTTAAATTACAATTCAATTCCGCTATTCCTCGATTTTCTCCCGGCAATATTTAACACATACGGACAGGTACAAAAATTATAACTAAAATATTAGAAATAGTAAAAAACTAACTATAGTTTATGGCGATGAGACAGAAATTCTGAGTGAATTTTCACTCGGTTAAAATGGCAATTAAAATATCTTAAGATTTCTTAACATAAGATACCTTTTATATCATATTCTACTGGAATAATTTTACTGTGCACATTTCAGCGAATCTACAAAAATTACATTGTAATGTATTTTACGTTTGGGTAAGGGCTAAATTCGTAATAGTTATATCGGCACCATTGTCTCTTTAGCCACTTTTGCAATACTTGGAGAGACTTGTTTTATCATTTTTACGTTCCATATTTTACAGTATTAAGTTCGATTCTTCGTAACGGTCTGTAAACCATGCTCCATAGTTTCCGATCCACACTTCTCATGCCTTTCTAATATAATATCCTAGCGTAAAAGTTAAGAAAAATTATTCATACATACATCCTGAAAAAAAACCGATGCACACTAAATACACCATCTTGCTCGATAAAAATGGCCGAGTATCTTCGTTGATTTTTAATTTCGTGCTTCAGTTGACACTTGCACTTCGGTAACCGTACTTCATCTATAAATTAGAATAAATAAACTTATATCACTCGTTAATTTTAATGATTTTTATATAGGCTATTTAGTATCTATATCGTAATCAGTCCGTTCTTGACGTTCTCCATCCGAATTTCTCTGACAACAATCGCATGTCGTAACTAGTAAGGTAGGAGCTAATGAAACTAGGAGTTCGCACCTACTCGACCGTAGGAGGTTGTCTGTCGAACGAGTATCTAATTTCATCTGCTTTCGAAACAATTTGACATTTGCGAGTTAGGCTTACTCTACTGTCGAACGTCGTGTTTTTTCCCCGTAGCGCTAGAATCTCCGTCATGTATTGTGTTTAAGGACTCTCTCGCCCTCAGATTTTACTTGTTTTTCATTTCTCCATTGGTAGATCCTAACATCATCATCATCATAGCTGTAACATTGGAGTTTATTGACGGCCTTTAGTGTTTGTTCAGGACTCCATCCGTGAACAAACACGCACCAGCCGTTTAGGCTGGTTTCAGCGTGCACTGCGTTATTCAAACGCATTTCGCAGTATCCTTGCATTTCGTCGCATCAATGGCGTTACCTACGGAAGACGAACGTCAGCGTTTGTGTAAATTAGAACAGCTGGTGATGGTGAAAAATCGATCAGACGTCTAACATCATTAAACGCGTCTATACCACCAGTAGTTATAACATGACAATATTAATGACCATTGTATACGACTATAGGCGTTGTAATCGGATTACGGTAACATATAGGCGAAACGATACAGGGGATATTTAGGAGAAATACCAGACGCCAAAGATTTCCTAAAAAACTTGACAATAATAAAGAAATCGTGAAATTCTCTCTATGTAGTAATTGCGGGAATATTATTAAAAGGATACACGTAATTTTTAGTCCGTCATATGGATTTCAGAAATTGAATTCTTTTTATGACAATTAATTTCTTTCGAATGTTCGAATCTTGTCATATTTTTATTACTCGTTGATAAAGCAGATTATACAACAGAAGGTCCCCGATAATATAATATAATTTTCACAATAAACTATATCAATGACTACTAGTAAATCTCTAAAAAATAATAGTTATTGATTTCGGGTGCCCTTTTAACACATGGGTGTGTTAAACACATTAACTTACTAAAACAATAGCTAAGTAGAAATACAGTTTAAAAATCGGATAACATAAAATCATATAGAAAATTTATATAGCCTACATGGGTCACTAATTGACTATGATTATAGCCTTCATGGGTCACTAATTGACTATTATTGATATTACGTTACACCCCCTCCCTATAGAAAATACACGATTTAATGCGGTGTACGTCAATTTCCAATACACAATATGTTGAAATGTATATTTCCATGGCTGAAGTGTTGCTTGTGTTGTGATACCAAAGTGTTTTTCGGTACAACATCATGGACTGTATCCCGATCCACACGTTTACAAGTCCGCTTTTGTAATGACACACCTTCGCCCAATATAAACCAGAAAGAGGGTGATTAGTGTATTGCGATAGTTTCGCAAAGTGACTTTATTTTACTTTCCATCGCGTTGCGTTATTTTACAATAACCCAATTCACGTTATCATTTTGCTTGGTAGTGTTCTGCTACGCAGTAAATTGGGACGACATTGTGTGTGTGTGTGAGTGTGTGTGTGTGTGTGTGTGTGTGCGTGTGTGTGTGTGTGCGCGCGCGTGTGTTTGTGATAAAAATACCGCCACAATCAGCATTACCTTCTTGCTTTTTTAGAAATATCTTCTTTATATTTTATTATATTATGTTAAATATGTGATATTATAGTAAGCAATTTCTATTCCATTACGTTTAGTGGATCAGCGAAATTCGGTATTGTGTGATATTAGCGACATTCCACTGGAGTATTTTTACATTTCAATCGATGTTTCTTAAATAATGCAATCACAAGTGGGCGTTTCTGGTATATAGCAGGTGCGGCCACAACGATCGCTTCGCGCGACAAAAGCACAAAAACAGCGAACCGTGGCACACGGAAAACCACTTGTACAGTCATACCTTGGTTTTAAAACACCCAACTGTGAATTATTAGACATTACGCAGATCATTGCTGGTGAAGTGTTATAATTTGCTCTAATTTACAGTACGTACTGTAACAGAAAGATTTGTTACAAAATTCTGTCAGTTTTGATTACATATGAATGTCATATTTTGCATGACAGTGCAGTTATCCTATGAATGCAAGTTTGATGCAACATTATAATCGATGGTACACCAGAACCGCATACGTTCGGCTGACAATTATTGTGTGTGTTGTACCAAATGCTCTTATAGTAAAGGCACATTCAGGATTATCGAGGTTTATCCCATGTTTTATGTATAAATAATATATCTCTCTCACTCTCTCTCTCCGAACGTACTATTTGTATAATATTGTAAATAGTCAATTCCGTTTTTAAGAAGAAAATGTTAATAATTTATTAATGCTATTAATAGATAATCGATACTATTAAAGATAATGCCCCTATCTCTTTGAATTTTCTTGTATAGTTTTTCTTTTTATTAAGGTATTGAATTATACAGCATATACGCAACGTAGTGCGTTCTTCCTAATATTGAAGAATCGCGATATTAACAGGAATAGGCTATTACATGGAAACGGGAAAGTACAGTTGGAAGAGCGCCGACATATGAACCAGAAGCTAGAGAGTTCGTAGAGCGCCGGCATGCGAACCAGAGGGTGGAGGGTTCGTAGAACGCGGCGACATGCGAACCAGATGGTGGTGGGTTCGTAGAGCGCCGGTATGCCAATCAAAAGGAGGAAGATTCATAGAACACCAGAGCCCCGGCAATACCTAGTGTCTTTTTTCCTCCTATTCTTGGATAAGGTACTCTATCCCAGCTGGCATGATGTACTTAGCTCTAAGTAGCAGTGAAGTTGGTGGCAAGACGACTCCATATGCAAGAGAAAAGTAAATCTGCAAGGAGCTTGCTAGCGCCTGTTGAAAAGTTACCGTCCACAATAACTTCCGCTAAACCGCCATTTCACAGCCCGCTTCAGAGCGCGGTAGATAAATTTCATCTTTATATCAAAAGGTTATAATATAAGCAGACATGCTAGGTAATTTAAACGATTAACGGCATCTTGGCAATATCGAGAATGGTGTGGCGAGTATATTTTAATTTAATAGACATTTGCCCCCTGCATCTCAAACCAACACTCAAGGTTCTCTTGTGGTTCTCGTCCATGTTGATAGATCACCGGCCAGAAGGTGGACATTCGAACCATACCTCAGCACATATTTTTTAAAAGTTATATTTTTGTAACTCCGGGAAATTTCATTGCTACGACCGACCCAAAGTAACTGGCAGAGCCTGTATGCCCCGTGTACGTTCTTGGCGTTCTGAATTACGGGTGAACAGGGACCACTTATTTATGTATGAGGGTATGACACCCATATGACCAATTCCTGATCCCTGAGCTGCAGGCATCTTGCCGTAGTAAAGGAAGATTGTATTTTGTGTATTTGTGTATTTTGTGTACAGGCGAGAGCGAGGGCGTGGGCGAGAGTGGTGTGATAGATAAGTTGCTATAATAATAAGCGTTTTATTCATTTATGAGTACGAGTAAAACAATGTTTTACCAAAACAACACAGTTATGCAATTATATTCAGTGACTTTTCAGTTTATGTGATTACATTAGTCTTGAAATAATTACGCTTACTAGAATTTGGTGGTGACACAGTTAGATTATTATTAAATTATTTGCTGTTGGTTATGTAAAAACTGTTACAATCTTATTGATTTTGTACATGTTGATTGTTGATGGGAGATCTGCGCCTAGCCATCTGCAATCCTCTATGTGTGTGGTGGTTTCTGCTGTGTTATTTAACCAGTTTGCATAAGCAAGATGTACTGGGGTGACAACAGATACGTTTCTGACAAAAAAGGTGATGCAAGCCATTAGTGATGCACATGCCCAGATTACGACGAGTTTTACCAACAGCAAATATGGAAGAGATATCAGTATTATCAGTTGAGAATGTGTCAGGAAAAGGGTTTGAAAGTGATTGGAGAAAAGATCTGATAATATCCGAAATAGGACAATCGATACGGAATTGTGGAAGGTTACCCACCTCCCGCAAGTTGTATATCTGAAATAGCAAGTTCCTCAGTACTATAGTGAATCGCTAACTTCCAACAGATTATTTGGCGGAGAAGTAACAGTAACATAGTTGCTCAAGGAACATTTGCAACAACGCTTTTCTAACGTACACGAGTCTTCGCTCTCATAATATTCATTCCAACACGCATAGGCGATATACGAGAGCTCGTTTCAAAAATTATTTAATATCGTCGAAATAGTTTTTATATTTTTCGTTTTGTTTTTTCATACCGTCGTCCATAGGCATAAAATGTATTATATACGTATAGCTTTAACATGCCCAGTCTCTTCGCTGTATTTTGCAACATGCCGTTCAAACGCAGCCACGGATGTTGCATTATTCATTAATCACAACCATCCATTGTGAGTCATTAAAAGACATCTATATCAGTCGTCACAATCAATGTCGAATATTTCCTGCGATAAACGCATCTAATAGTGATGTAGTGTCTATATAATTACGGTCACAGATTAAGCGTTCATTAACTTCAATGGCTCGTCACACAACACTTTTTGACAGTAAGCAATTTCAGTAAAACAATATGGGATATTTTGTAATTCTCTCAATCTGCTGGTACGTGAGTGTGCAAATTTGCCTGTATGACGTTGTTCCCTTGCTATAATGGTACACGAAGAAATGCGTCGCAACACGCACATCGTTTTCGGCAGCCACTGTGTGCCGAATGGTATTTCTACTAAACTAACTATTGTCTATCACGAAAAAAACCCCCGACATGATGATGCAACGGCAAGGCGTAAACTGGGCGGACTCTGCTTTCGTCAACGTCGCGCCCGTTCTTCCGTATAAAACAATACAACAATGAATATTTCGAGATATTATTAAAATATTCCCCGACACAGCTTACGTGACAAGGGTACTTTATTATTGGTCACTCAGTCTGCATTGGACAGGACAGAACTCTTCATTGGCGTCTTATTCGGTGCACTACAGAGGACCTTGAATCGTGTTGGCGCGTCTATTTTGCAAGAGCAATCTCAACAGGCAACACGACAAATATTATATTTTAGACCTATCCGTTCCCCGTGCGCAAGAATATGATTGTACTGAGCTGATAATTTCACATTGCTTGAATTCTTCGCTGACCATGACTCAGGTTATCGTAACCTAAATCGTTTTTAGAGGAAATTAATTCATCCGGGCGTCTGGTCACGTTAAAAGACTACTTAACGTTATCGTGTATGTGTCATTACCCATAGGTACAAAAATGCATGAAGGGTTTATAGATTCTTTAAATTAATAACGTGGATGTGTACCCCTTACCGCGAATGTGTGGGGGGGTAGTCTATCCCGAGTGTGGAGGCGTAGCTCACAGCCAGTGTGGAGGTGGAGCTTACAATGAGTGTAGATGTGAGTGTGGAGGTATAGCTTACAGTGAGTGTGGAGGTATAGCTTA
>WURV02190055.1:0-12482 GCA_011762755.2 Epimenia babai | reverse complement strand
GTCAGCGCAGAACTATCTAGCGCTCGTCCATCTCGCCTGCGCGATGTTGTGTGCCGCCAATTAAGGACACCCCCTAGAGCTGGCGTCAATGTAGCCAAACGCAAGTGTGCGCATCGGGTGGCCTCCGGTGAAACTCTCCGCCGAAAGAACTTCCCAATTGATGCCGTCATCACTGCGATAGGCTTCCTGGTTCGCGTACCAAACGGAATCACCCCACCCACTCTCCACCGACACAAAGGTACCTCGATCGCTCACCGCAACAGGGCCGAGTGGAAGACTCGGAACCATCGGAGTGTTCGTCCATGAAAAACCGTCAGAGCTTCGGTAGGCGTTTCCGCCACCATAAACCACAAATTCCGAACCAGACCATACGAGGTGCGACTGGACGACTCCACCCACGTTTGATTGGACGAAAGTCACTCCACCATCTGTCGAGGAACAGGCGACTCCATCTCCGCCCACAATCAGAATCGTTCCATCGCCGTACGCAATGCCTCCTTCAGTCTGGATTTGACTGCCGCAACCGACCGGCAGGGTTTCAGGCGCATGCCAGCTGATTCCGCGGTTGGCACTGATCACGATGTCGTCAGAATCACCGACGATCACAAAATGCTCTCCAGCGGCTCCCGCTCGCCGAACATTCCAACCGCTCATCCCCGTTTCGATCGCTTCACTCCAAGTCAATCCATCGTCCATGGACACCTTTGACGTGCGGCCTGCTGCAAGAAGCGTCCCGTCCAGAAACGCGACTCCCCCATAACGTTCACCAGCTCCTTCTTCAATGCGCAAGTCCCACTCAAAACCGTTGGAACTTCGCCGTAGAGTGCTCGGGGTGCCCCAACCAAACATGGCGAAGAATTGACCGTTACCGTTCGCTAAACCTCTTCCGGCGCCTTCATCGTGATCACATTCGATTTCGTTGCTCCCGCTCCAACAAGTCCCGTCGCCGACATCGTTGGCCATGTCATGAATCCAAGTGCGTCCCTCGTCACAAGAAAGAACCGTTCTTCCCAGGTGACCCTTGAGCGACAAACGCGGGAACTAAACCGTCGGGGATTGGCTCTCCACCAGAGCCAGAGCCAGAGCCACCGCTGGACGATGAAGCGCCACCGGAACCAGCCCTATCACCATCCCCCGACGCCGAACCAACAGCATCCCCGTCACCAGCAGTGTCCCCGTCACCATTGGAAAGTGAACCTCCGGAGCTCGACTCGTCAGAATCACTAGAAGACGGCTCAGCCTCCCCACTGCAAGCCAGATGAACGAAAGGAAGCACAAGAACGGCCAAAGAACGGAGGCGCATACTCGTGAGACCCTCGAAGGTCATCGGACGGCTCAAAATTTCGGCTCCACCGCCAGGACGAGCGACACCGCGAGCATCACTGACCAAGGAACGGCAACGGATCGCTCGCGTTCTCCTCGACCCCCGACGAATGGGATGCCTCATATCCTTCGTCAACGAAGGGATAGCCGTATCCGTTCGCACCGTTGTGCGCGATGTCTTGAAACTCGGAACGCTGGACACCCATCATCTGCATCACTTGGGCAAGCCATTGCGAGTAGAGCAGCCCGGAGTTCCCGATGCTCTCTCCCCAAGCAAGAACTTGACCAGCGGCTCCTTGCTTCACGTAGTCACAATAGTTGCCGGTCGGCAGGTTGCCTCCTGCACCCCCGAAGGTCACGAGAGGAATACTTCGAGCGTTGTGAGTGGTCTCCCCCGACTCCTGGGTCCATTGAATCAACGAACTATCTAGAACGTTGCATCCCGGTGCTTCCTCCACATCGAGCTTATAGGCAAGGTCGAGAACAGCATGCTCAAAGGCTTGCTGATTCACCTCCCTAAGACGAGCCTGAGGTTCTGCCAAAGTGTGCTGATGCGCGATGTCTTGGTGCCAGTCGCCCGCGTATTCGATGAAGCGTGATTCATCGATCTTGATGACGGCGATGCGACTCGTCCCACAGAGAAACGCCGTCACGATCACGTCGTTGACCATCTGGTGGTAATTCCGAATCTCATCACGGTTGCCCATGGGTGCGGGAGACGATCCGCACGAAGCTCGACGCACGGCGTCTACATTGAGTCGCCGTTCCAATTCCGACAGACGATCCATGTGGTCATCGAGGCGTTGGCGGTCTTCCGTACTCAGACGACGATCCGACTGTCGCAAACTTTGATAGGAGGAGAACACTCGATCGACGATTGGCGGGCGCGGAGCTGGTTCGTCTGGATCCTCTTCCGGAACGAATACTCGATTGAACATCGCGAGAGGATCATCGTCGCCCGTGATCTCTTGGATCCCGCCTGTTCTTTCCGAAGGATTCGACCAGTTGTAGGACAGACGGCGTGACCCAAAGACGAGAGCCCGCTCGGTGATCCCAGCTAGATTTCCATAGAAGTTGTTCGACCAAGCCATGATCTGATCGATCGTTGGCATCGCACTCGCCTGCACGGCAGCTCCATCGTCTCCATTGCCATCGTTGCGCGCGTAGTTCCCTAGATGTCCGCCGGTGTGATGAGCAATGTACCAGGGAATATCGATCCCCTTGAGAACATTCATCTTCGCAACCAGCGTCGACGTCAGTCTTTCCTCCGGGCCCCTGAGAATCTCGGACACGCTCGCCTGACCATCGGATGTCGAGAGACTCAGATCCCCGCGACGGACATCGTGGGAAGAGTAGAGACCGAGGGTTTCCGACAGGCTACCGTCAGCTGGAAACATTGCGCTCTCGTCAACGCCCCCGTGATCAGAACAAAAAGCCACAAAGCGACGTTCCCCTTCAGCCGGTGCAGCTTCCACTTCGCGTGGAAGCAACGAGCGGAGAATCGGCACACCGAGCGCGAAACCCGATGCTCCAAAAAGCATCTGTCGCCTGGATACGTAGCGAAGCGTCATTCGTTACTCCCTTGCTCTTCCGCAGCATCAAAGTTGAAGGTTCGGCGCCGGAAGGCGTCAGAAAGAGCGACGGAGCGCAACATCGAAGCGAGGCTCCCTGTTTCTTCCAAAGCGAGCCTCATTTCCTCCAGAACACAACCATCGGAGACGACTCCCTCCCAGCGCCCAAAACTAAAGCGAAAGTAGTGGCGTACAGCGCAAGCAGTTGGCTTCCCGCTGTCGACGACCATCGTCATCAAATCAGAAGGGCCTTCCGACGGCGTCATGTCCCCGACAATCACCTGCAGAATCGATGTCGTGTCGATCCTCGCCTCACCCAAAGCGCTCCCCTCCTCATCGAAGAGCTGTTGAGCATTTCTCCGCCGACCAAGGCTGTCGAACCCCTCCGTCGTGAAGCCGAGAGGGTTCATGTAGATCGAGTGACAAGTCGCGCACCCGGAGCCTTCTTCCTCCGTGATCGCCTCGACCACTTGACGCGTAGAAAACTCAGGGCTGAGCTCGGGCGGATCAGCCATGACGTTTTCCGGTGGAGGAGGGATCTTGTCACAGAGAACCGTTTGCCGGATGAAAAGCCCTTTCATCACAGGGCGTGTGTTGGCCGTGCCCGTCGAAAGGAAGGCGGCGCGAGTCAAAACACCGGGACGTTCGTCGGCAAACGAGGGAGGTTCCGAAGAGCCATCCCAAACAGGCACTCCATAGAGCTGAGCCAACTCCTCGGTTCGGGCGAAGGAGTAGTTCGTGGTGAAGATTTGTTCGATACCTCCGGGCTGCTCCCAAGTGAAGTAGTCGAAGAGATCCACCACTTCCTCCATCATCGCGGCGCGCAACTGAGGACCTGGCAAATCACTTCCAGCAAACGATTGGTAAATGGCAGCGTCGTTATTCGCATCGAGCTCCGCCAAATCCTCCACCTTCATCCATTCGCGGAAAAACTCGCGCAAGGTTTGTTTCGTCCGATCGTCAGCTCACAAACGCTCGACTTCCGCTTCGTAAGTGCTCTCGTCCAACAAAGCGCCACTCTCAGCCAGTTCAAAGAGTCGCTCGTCAGGCATCGTCCCCCAGAAGTGATAAGAGAGACGGGAAGCCAGCTCGTAACTCGCCAACTCGAAGGTATTCGCTTGGCCGCTCGCCTCCTGGTCCGCGTGTTCGACAAGGTAGAGAAACTGAGGAGCGTTCAAAAGACCGCCGATCACGTCGGCGAACCCCAGCGGATCGATGCCAGTACTTGGTGCGTAGAAGCTCTGGTAGTGGATGACTTCATCGTCCGTCAGCGGTCGACGCAACGCGAGACGGCCAAAGTCACGAATGAACGATGAGACACAAGCAGCATCGTTGCTCGAGTCGTCGTCGACCGCGCATGCGCCAACAACCGATCCCAGGTGCTCATCTCGAGAGAGTATCTGCCCGGCCTGAATACCGACCTCGTACCAGTAGTCAACATGAGATTGTTGGACGCTCTGATCGAGACGGCGAAAACTCCCATGTAAATCCTGGGGAAGGACAGCTCGTTGATCATCAGGCAATCGTTGAATGGTTTCGCTCAGCTCGCTAAAGACGTCCCCCGTGATCGCGCAGACTGGCCTCGTACTGGCGCAGCGTCAGCCGACGCAACCCTGGGCTAGGAGTCGTGAGTGAATCATCGCAGGAAAATTGTGTCGGCCCTTCATTGGGGTCGTTTGCTGCATCAGGAACTGACGAACCGTTCGCGTCGTTCTCCAGCTCATTGGGCCCATCTGATTCCTGGGCACCCAGCATTCCCTCACATGACACACAGAGTGCGAGCATTCCGCACAGGGAAAGGCGACCAAAAATGCTCATCAGCCATTGGACCCCTCACCCAAGCCGGCCGGTCCAAATTCTTTGCTCGAACTCAGCGAGGAGGAACTCGATCCTGGGCAGCTCGCAATGCGTCGACTAAGGCGCGGTCAGAGCGCAAGCAGGGATAGCAGTCATCTTGACCATGCTCACCGCAGCCGGTTCGCTCAGCGAACTTCGCCATATGCCGGACCGCTCGCGAATCCCCATCGTCAATTGTCCGTTCCACGAGTTCTCTCACCGCGCGGCAGTCGGAGACGCTCTCTGCGTCGATCACGACAGAGAGAGCAGGACTGGCGTACTTGTACACGCGTGGTGTTTGTAAGAGTTGCATCGCGAACTTGCTCACATCCTCTTGATGGCGAAACCGTCGCGTCGCTTCATAGATCAGATCTGGGCCCAAGTAGGACTTGTTCTCGGCCATGGCGAGCAACGCTTCGCGAAAGGTTCGTTCGTTGCCCGCTGCGGCGAAAAAATCTTCCTTGTCCTGATGCGTCAGCACCTTCTTCTTGGCAAGCTCAAGAATTCGCACCTTCGTCGACTCGCGCTTTCGTGCTTCCGCACCCAAGGAAATGGCAAGCACCTCATCGAGAGAACGAGACGAAGGTTCCTTTTTCTTCAAGGTACCAAGAGCTTTCTTGTCGCCCATCCGAGCACGGGTCATCACGTCGTCTGCGGGAACGGGAGCAATAGCATCACCATCGAGAACCGTTGGCTTCGCCGCTGTTTGCTCTTTTTCGGCAGGTTTCAGCGCAAGAGCCATCGCTGCCGCTCCAAAGAGGACCGACGCAGCAAGAGCGCCCCCAGCAAAAGAGCGCCATGCGCTACGAGTGGAGGATGGATTGACGGGTTCAGAAATCGGATCGGGAAGGTCCACGGGAACATCAAAGGTTTCTTCAGCGGAGACGTTACTGATGGCTGGCGCACTTCCAACGTAAGGACGGAGAGAGTCGAGTCCTGAGTCTGGAGAAGGCGTCGGCGGGGTGACCGCAGCGGGCGCTGCTGACGCTGTTTGAATTGCCCTGCCACCGGACGCCCAGGAGAACGCGTGGGAGGAGGGAGGCTCGACGGAGGAGGAACGGCAGGGTGCAACATCGGCGATGTCATCTCCACGGCTTCCAAGAGTTCGTCCCCACGAATAACGGTCGCCGCGTCGTCAGCCCAAGATTGAGCCGGAGGCTTGTGATAGGGATGTCTCGCCATGAGTAGACCTTCGGGATCTTTAGTGTGCTGAGCCACCAGAACTGACTCTCATTTCGAGCCAGCGACCTCATCCGCGCCGCGAGTGTAACGTGAACCTTCCCCGTCGCCTTGATAAATTTGTCCGTGAAGCGACACGAAAAAGCCTGACCGAAGTTCGAGAGCTGATTCGCTGCGGTGCAGTGACTTGGGACAGGCCGAGATTCAACATTGGCCGCCCAGCCGCGGAAGCGCTTGTTTACGACAGCGACACAATCCTTCTCTCTGGCGAGAAGCTGCGTGTTCCTTCCTCCCACTCAAGCTACCTGTTGAACAAGCCGCCGAATGTCACCACAACAGCGGACGATCCTCGAGGCAAAAGAGATCTCAGGGAGTGGCTCCTGCAAATGGAACCAGGCACGTTTCCGGTCGGTCGCCTCGATCGAGCAACCACAGGAGCACTCCTTTGTACGACAGACGGAGATCTCACGAGCGCGATCCTGCGACCCGACCACCGCACTCCGAAGATGTACTGGCTTTGGCTCAACGAATCGCTGAATAGCGATGACCCACGTCTCGCTGATTGGATCCAAGGAGTTCCTATGCTGGGAGATTTCGGACGAGCAACCGAAGTGGAGATCATTCGCGCCACAGAGGACATGAGCGAACTCCACGTGACCCTGTGTGAGGGGAAGAACCGACAAATCCGACGCATGTGCTACGCAGCGGATTTCCGCCTCCTCCACCTGCATCGCAAATCCATTGGGCCTGTTGAGTTGGGTCACCTTCCGCTGGGTGATTTTCGACAACTGGAGGGCGCTGAACTGGACACACTGTGGATAAGTGTCGGCGGACGAGCGCTCGTGCTCAAGAAACGGTACCAAGCTCTCGAGCGAAAGGCTCAACAAATGCTAGCGAAAGGCACCCCAGACGCCCAGCTCGAAGGCTGGCTCGCGAAACATCCCCTCTCTACTATCCGGGCATGAGAGCGCGCGTCTGTCTCGCATTCGTTCCGATTTTCTTTTGCACTTGCGTACCAAAGGGTGCAAGCCCGAAACCATCCGCGACGAGAAACGCCGAGACTGCTGCGCTCGGAAGTGGCCGAGCGATCCCGGCGACTCCCGGCCGCAACGTTCCCTGGATCAAGGTGAACACGGTTGGATATCCGGCAGATTGGGACAAAGTCATCATCTTCAACCGTGCGCCACAAGGCGCTCAAGTGATCAACGATGACAACGTCGTCGTCCTTCCACTCGATTCTCGTCGCTTCGAACACCATGGGAAGGATGAAGCGTCGGGAGACGAGATCTGGCAAGCCGACATCAGCGCGCTCCCTGTTGGCTCCTACCGGATCCGCGACGCCGACTCTGAATCCGCCCGGTTCATCGTCGCCAACCAGGCGCTGGCACCTGTACTCCTCGCAGCCCAAAAGATGTTTTACTTCCAGCGTTCGCGCGTTGCGCTCGAAAAACCGTACGCTACCTGGAAGGGGGAAGAATTTCTCCGCCCCGGCGTGCCTCACATACATGGCAAAGTCGGCTGGGATATAAAGGACTATCCCTCCAAGAAGAAGAAGTGGGCTCCCCAAGCCGGATGGCACGACGCAGGGAATTTTGACATGTACGTGCCCTCCACGGCGCCATCTGCTCAAGGGCTGCTACTCGCCTACGAAGCGCATCCGGAATTGTTCCAGGATGGCGACCTGACGATTCCCGAATCCAACAACGACGTTCCGGACATCCTCGACGAAGCACGCTGGGGTATCGATTGGGTCCTCAGCATGCAGGAGCCAACTGGCGGCTTCCGACTCCGCGAGACCACAATCACCCAGAGCGAAACACCTGAAGGCCCGGCACACCTCGACAACAGCACCCGTTGGATCGATCGAGTCGGGTCCGCTTCGACAGCAAAAGGATGCGCACTCTCTGCGCTGGCATCGCGGATCTACGAACCGTTTGACCAGAAGTACGCAAAGCTCAATCGAGAGCGAGCACTTCTCGCTTGGGAATGGCTCGTCGCCCACCCGGAACGTGTGACGGTTCCTCCAGTCGGCGCTGCCGTTCACAACGAATATCTTCTTTGGGATGATGGGAAAGAAGTGAGCTCCGATCGGGGAGCTCGCTTCATCGCAGCAGTCGAGATCTGGGCCACCTTCCGAGACCCACGAGCTCTGGAATTCATCCGCGCCTCCCTGTCTCAACCCGAACTCGCCCCGTCGGCTTTCGTCATAGCTGGATGGACCAATCTGAGCCGTTGGGGGTTGGAACGCCTCGCGCTCGACACCGACACCCCGGAAGAGCTCAGAGCTGATGCCAAAACTAGATTGCTGAAGGCGGCCCAGATCCCATGGGAGCAAGCCCAAAAAGATGGCTACCGCTGCGCCACGAAACCCAGCGAGTACTACTGGGGGAGCAATTCAAACTTAATGGAGAAAGCGCAGCTGATGCTCGTCGCCGCACGACTCGATTCCCAGCGAAGTCAGGAGTTTATTTCTGCCGCTCGAGACCAACTCCATTGGATTCTGGGTCGCAATCCCAACGGGCATTCCATGGTGACGCAGATGGGGCACGCCCCGACTGCGATGTATCATTTGGAATGGGGTCCTCTCTCACCACGGCTTCCGCCTGGATACCTCGTTGGTGGTCCCAACCACCGCAATATGAAGTTCTTGGCACCAAACGCTCCAGCTAAGGCACTGCTCTGGGAAGCGCCGGCAGACTTACGCTCTGGCGTGAAGAAGGGCGGCTTGTGGCATTGGAACCAAACCGACTTGTGGGACGCCGGTTTCGTACCGGAAGGACAGTGGACGGAAGGATGGTGGGCCGTCACCGAACCGGACATCTACTACAACATGAATCTCGTGCTTGCATTGACGCACTTACTGGGAAAGCCTCGTCAGCCGTCACTCACCGGCACGGCAAACCGATAGTCTCTATTCAAATAGAGGAGCGTCGACAGCAGCCGGTGGCTTGTATTCGGCCATGATCGCGATTTCGTAGTAGCGAAAGTTATGCGACAGCTTCGCCCAATCAGGAGCCGGCAAAGCGCGCTTCACGCACTGGGTCGCTCGTCTCGCCTGAGGGCCTTTCCACATTCCACTCGCACCAGGATAAACATGGAGCGTGTTTTGGTTGAAGTCGACCTTGAGAACGTAGTTCAAGGTACCGCCTTCACCAGTTCGCGGAGCACAGTCAATTGATTGTTCAATCGCTTTGGAGAAAGCCTTCTCAAAGAACGGGATCTCGTCACAAAGTCTCCCAGTCTTCCCTCGAACTGTGGCAGAGCTCGAGCACTTGACGCGTTGAACCTCTCCCAGGCTCAATCTTTCGTCTTTCTTCTCTACCTCGATCCCAGCCGGAACCGAAGGAGCGAACCCAACAGGTGCGTCCTTCTTTTCCTCGGCAGCTTCCTCAGGAGGACTACGCAATAAATAGAGCGGAATGGCGAGGAGAATTGCAGCAACCACCACCGATAAGATCACCTGAGGACGAATCGGTCGATCAATGTGCGTCGACGAACGAACTCCCAGCCGCCGAATCGATGGTTCGCTGGGCGCTGAAGGAAAGTTCGGTCGAGGGGGGCCTGCCATAAACGCCCTTCCCCTCTATCAAAAGTCGAGGAGCTTCTCGACTGATTGATCCGGATCAACCGAAACAACGCCCGCCACGAGCTCAAGGGACTCGGGCATCAGACCCTGCACCTGCGCCACGACCTGCTCGACGACATGACGAGCTTCCTCGATTCCTGGGCCAAGCATCCCCACGGCAAATTTCAAATGAGCCGCGCGCCCGGCAACGGCCGGAACCATCGCGATCATCATCATCTCCGTGAGCTCGACGACTCGTTGGGCCACTCGACGCAAAGCCAACATCTCCAGAATCGTCGGTCGCTCATTGGACGTGCTGCGAGGACCGCGAATGTGGTAACGCGCGAGAGAGAAGGAAGTGCCCGTCCAGCGCGCAAATGCGACTTCCTCCGACAAAGATTTCATCAGATAGGGCTTATGAAGAAGCCCCGTCAGACCATCGTGGCGCACGAGGTAGTCTTTCGCTCGCTCATGTTGAGGACTGCGCGACGGAAAACTGACCAACTTCACTCGACATTCGCCGAGCTGTGCCTCGGCTCCGTGAAGAAGGCTGAGTCGTTTCTTCCGATCGTAACTATGATCGGCGTAGGTCCCGTTGGTGCTGCCCAGGTCCTCGATCATCCAAGTTCCTGATTGCCATTTGGCGACTGCATGCGCGCCGGAAACAGTGGCCTCAGGGAGGACCAATTCTTGATCCGCCCGACGACCAATCGTGACCGTCGGCTTGTTCAACGGGAAGAGGGTGCCTGCCGAGTCTCGCGCATTCGTGCAGTAGGTGACCAACAGTGCTTGGGCATCCGGATGGAATGATTCCACGTGAGAACGACCAAGCGGAGTCCCTGGAGCGATTCGCTCCCGTGGGATCTGCATCTGGCTGGTCGTCAGCTGCACGGGATTGAAAAACCGCATGCGTTTCGCTGAAGGCCGCATCTGCGGATCATCTGAAATACAGCGGAAAATCTGCTTGATCTCATCCACAGACAGCGACGCAGGCACGTCAAACATGATCTGGGAGCGCATCGGCTTCATCCGCGGTTTCGCGCCGGGTTCTGGAACGCGGCAAGTCCACATTTCCCACAACGTGAGTCCCAACGCGTAGAGGTCATCCTCCGGACTTGCGCCGCCGGAACGAAGTCGTTCCGGTGCCATGTAGTTGGGCGTTCCGCCGTCTGGAGGAGCGCCGGGGCGCCGAGCTCCAAGACGCGCACGCTCTTGGGCGAAACCGAAGTCGAGAATGATGGCGCGATCTTTCGTCACCATCACGTTTCCAGGCTTCAGGTCTCCATGAACGAGGCCCTGCGCATGGATGGCAGCGAGCCCCGCCGTCGTCTCACTGGCAATCTTCCGGAATTCATCGGCGCTATAACCACCTTGCGCTTTGCGTCGACGAATATGTGTGTGGAGCGTTTGGCCGTTGATGTGCTCCATCACCAGGATGGGACCCCACGGACTGGGAGCCAGATCGTGAACCCGGCACACGTTCGGATGGCTCACCGACCGCGCCAGCAACAACTCTTGACGAAGCGCTTCATCATCGCCAGGCATGCGCGACTCCTCGCGCACGACCTTCAGAGCGAGCGGTTCTTGTGTACTGCGATCGTAGGCAAGGAACACTTCCCCCATCCCGCCTTTCCCGAGACTCTGACGAATCTCGTAGCGATCATTCACGAGGGAGCCGGGCCCGAGTGGAGGAGGTGTCTTTTCGTCTCGCATTCGAGTGTGGTCCACCTTTCGCAAAAGGCAGATTTTTTAAGAGCCTCGCGGATTTAGCTCATCTTCGCAACGCCCTGAAGAGCCTCAAGCGTCTCCCCTGAGGAAGCCCCCGTCTCCGAAGCAGGACAACAGGAATATTTCCGAGGAATTTCACCCGTTGGACATATAAGCGGTGGCTTGGTAGGGCGGCCCCGGAGCCTGGCACCCCCAGCCTCCCTTTGAGTTCGGCATGGCTCTCGTTTCCGCTTAGCGGGCCCGAGGGTCTTGGGAAACCGGTGGAGAACCGGTGCGGCCCCCGCCACTGTAACCGAGGACAAACGCGAGGTTTTCCCACGGGAAAGCAACCACTCCGAAGCGGAAGCAACGGGGGAAGGAACTCGCGGGAGGATGATCCGGAAGCCAGGAGACCGGCCAGCTTGAAGCCGCCAAACCCCACTGGGAGGGGGTTCGGCACCCAGCGACACCGCGGGGCGCGGTGACGAGCTGAAGCGCTAGATGAAGCGTCTCTGCTGGTTCCGGCCCTAAGCGTCGCCACACGAAACCTGGGTCGGGGTGGCCCAAAACTGTGGAACAGAAAGACATGAAAGAAACTGACATTGATTCTTGCCCTGGCGGCGATCCCCACCAGCTTTGGTGCTTGTAGCGACGAGGACAATCCCGCACCTGGCTCTGACGACGGGGACGGCGATGGCGACAACGCTGGCGGCTCCGAAGGAGACGGAGACGGGGATGGCGACGGGGACGGCGATGGCGATGCCTCGTGCTCAACCGAGGAGTTCATTCCGCCCGCAATCGGTGGCGCCGGCGGCGGTGGTGCTGGAGGAGGGGGTGGAGCCCCCGCAGCAATGTGCAACGAGCCAGACGCACCTGATGAGGAAATCGCCATTGCAGGTGACTACACCGATCAATTCGACGGGACCCACGCCATTTCGGCAACCGAGTGGGTTTCAGGCACTTCAACGTACACCTTCTCCATCGTCAACAACGAGGAAGCTTACGCGGTAGCACGCAACTCAGAAGCAAACGGCTGGAGCCCTTGCCTCTGGAGCCTCTTCGTATGGCACGAGACAAACGACGGCTTGTACTACTGCCAAGCAGCATTCGGAGAGGCCAGTGAGTGCGGCGCTATGGAAGCTGAACTCCCCGATGCCGAGGATCTCGAAACGGGATGCTCAGGGTTCGGTTGGTCGGAATTAAACGCCAACTAAATCTCACAAACATCAATCGGCATAGGGGTCCCCAGTAATTGACTGGGGCTCCCCTGCCACACCACCCGGCATGCGGGTCCGCACCGG
>WURV02190044.1:0-12483 GCA_011762755.2 Epimenia babai | reverse complement strand
TCTTCATTGATGTAAAGTGTGTTAGACAGCGTTGCTAATAGTGCACTTTAAATCAAATATATTTCATTTCATTTCAAGGTTTCTACATTCATAAATTCATGATATTTGAGTTTAAATAATGAGCCATAAAGGTGGTACCATTTCTGTATTCACAATAGATTATTTTCATATCGATAGAGTTGTTAGGTGTTAGGCAACCTGACGCTAATTAAGTTACCTGTGTCTGATGCACCGCCCCAGAGCCTGGTTTAAGGCCCTAAAAGCCTGGATCTCGTACCAATCACTCCCAGACAACAGGCCTCTCTTGATGTTCTGGTCGTTGTACTGACGTTTTAACTCAACCTTTCGTAACAAGCAGTGATAATGGCGCGAGTACAGGAAATAAGAAAACAGTGAAAATTTTATAAAATTTACATGAATCACTATAAAGCCTGTTGGTAAAATGTGTTATGGAAATGCTGCTCCAACGCAGGGTGACACATCTGTATGGACACGTTGCACCGACTGCTGACACTACATCTGCTATATGTCTGACACATTCAACAAGCCGAGTAGATTGACACATTAATACGGTAAAATGACCAGAATCGGTGGATCTAAGGTGAAATATGCAAATATTAATTGTCATCATTGTCAGTGGGCAACAGAATTGTGGAATAAATAGATTCGTTATATGACTTCATTGAACCATCTAGGTGAGCAATAAAAATACATATGTTGTGAATCATCAAACAGTAGAAATTCGATGAAAGTTTGGAATTTCCTCATGGTGATAGATCTGAAATAGTCTACAATAGCGATTAATTAAATAATAATGAATAATTTCGTATCTACTGGTGAAGTTTGATCAGTAAAACTAAAAGCCAAAAAGAACATAATGACCCAACTAGGCTTGTTATAACTAGAAAAATTTTCGTAGTATTATTTTACAAGTGATTATCAAATTTACTGCAAAGTTCATCCAGGGTTCAATATTATAGGAGATATTTTAGAGATTCTTTTTTGACAAATTTTCAAACAACAATTACGCGACACCGTAAGGCCCAGATGGTAATTGTTTAACTACAGTAACCTGATTACCACAACAATAATTTATCACTTCAAGGAAAATCTATGCGTCGCATTAAAAAAAAATTACATCACAAATTGGAATATTTGAGTCACATTTTGTGACTGCGAGATGGATAAACTGAACCGTGTACATCTATATGTATAAAAAAATATATGATATTTCAGCGACTGCCATTAGAAGCAACTGGCGATTATGTGGGGCTGCCACATAATATTGGAGCTGCCAAAACATTGCCAAAACTAGGGGCAATAATTTACCGTGTTATAAATGTCAAATTCCGCATTCTTTCCGCGTTACTAAATATAATATTAAAAAACCTCTCATTTCAATATGTTGGCACTAATGAATTGAAAATAAATATTTCACCCGGTGTTTTGTTACTTCGTTTCATTTGTATATAAAATATCTGTAGCCGTATGTGATTTGGCACAATGTCATATTGTCACATCATCACGCGTTCGAGGAAGAAAATTACATCAAAGAAGTTTAGGCCACAAACAATAATTGCAATATCGGCAGTCGCCATCAACAATCAAAATGAAATCAGGTACTGGAGTAAAATAAAATGCACACGACGTCGTCTTGTTTTGCGGCGCTTGCGCCTTGGGGTATTAAGCGCATGCGAAGGGACTTGACTCCGCAATTACACAAACTAAATTATAAAACCAGAAAGTCTAAAAACTGTCATATCTATACCGGTAAATCGTGAAGGGAACAAATTGCAGAAGGTTATTAACAGTAATGGGGCTTTGGGAGAATTTTTGAGACTGTATTATATGAAAAATAAGTATTTATTACTTATTTAATTTAATTTTTAGAAACCTGTTTTACGCATTAGTTTTGCCGATTCCGCGGAATTTGTCCGTTTTCCGCAAAACGGAAAACTATTGGCCCTAGCCATAACATTACAAAACATTACGTGTGTTACACCATGATATTTACAGAAACTTGTATAGTTAATGCCTCGGTTGAGCTTTATTTTGAAGATTCAACGTAAAACCTGGAAAATACAAACTGTTTCTTGTACAAACAATATACCTGTATATCCTTGAAACTTGGGTAAGGTATCCCTACCTGAAAAGAAATCGTATGAACTATAACAAAGCGCTGCTGTTAACGTGTTATGCCTGGTTCTAGGAAAAACATGGCATTAAGAGAAATATTCTACATAGAGGCCAAAGAAGCCTCAAAACACTCAGCTGAATATTGAAGAAAAAACAAAAAACCGATGAAATAATAAAAACTAAAAATACAAGATAAGATCGGCAGAAATGGACACCTCTGCTCGGACAATGACACCCCGAACAAAGCTGAATAAGGCCAACACAAGGACAATACATTGAATAATGGATCTAGTTTGCTAAATACAGAACAATAAAAGGTTGATAATAATAGTGAAGGGAAGCTACCAACTCATGCGTACCTGGCTGGATGTTTAATACGAATGTCTGAACGTATGAATATATGAACATATCAAAATATGAATTGTGTACTGACAGTGATGACGGCGCGAGCATTGTTGTCAGCAAAGTCGAGTCCCTCACTCACTTTTCCACGACAAACAGCCATGAATAATGCTCCACTGTCGCACGGATCTGTATTAAACAGCGACACAAAAGGCCATGAGTAATGCTCCACTGTCGCATGGATCTGTATCAAACAGCGACACAAACAGCCATGAATAAGGCTCCACTGTCGCACGGATCTGTATCAAACAGCGACACAAACAGCCATGAATAAGGCTCCACTGTCGCATGGATCTGTATCAAACAGCGACACAAACAGCCATGAATAATGCTCCACTGTCGCACGGATCTGTATCAAACAGTGACACAAACAGCCATGAATAATGCTCCGCTGTCGCACGGATCTGTATCGAACAGCGACACAAACAGCCATGAATAATGCTCCACTGTCGCATGGATCTGTATCAAACAGTGACACAAACGGCCATGAATAATGCTCCACTGTCGCATGGATCTGTATCAAACAGCGACACAAACGGAGCATCAAATTTGAGCAAAATTTTTCAATGGAGGTTCAGAGAATCGAGAGTAACGACAGAAAATGTGAATGGAAAATTTGAGCGAAAGTATGAAATACCTAAAGTTTAGAGAAAAATATAAAGTATTTCGTGGGATAACAAATGAAAATTTCCATTACCTTTGGTGTCTGCATCGTTGTTGACAACCTCATAGAATGTGTGAATGAGTTCATCGAAGTCAACGCGGTCTGATGCTCGTGGTTCACAAATCACCTGTTTATATTTCAACAGTTCTTCCCACAGACCGGTGGTCTGAAATGCCAATTGATCAAAAAATAAGGGAAAAATGTGAGTGATTCTGGAAAGAAGCTTAAATCTATCATTTGTGCCCGTGTAGGAATAATGTAATAATTATGTGAAAAAGTTACTGTATTCAAAAAGCGACAATTCACATAATGAAATCAGCACAAAAATTATTATACTGGATGAGTAAGTGAGGATGTGTTGAGTAAAATCCTGCTCAGGACAGGATGTTGATGTCTGCATTATAACCAAAAATTGTGAAAATGTACATCACCAAAACCTAGGTGGTTGAATGAGATGGTTCGACTGTAGTTATTTCAGTGTACAAAATACACTAATACTCGTATTAAAGAAACAATCTGATGGGTACAATGGTATACATTCAAAATAAACAAGAGAGGACTGTCAATAAATTTTGAGCAAAAAATATATACAGAGGTGCAGTAACAGTCGAAGATAACTAAGCTGTCATCAGCACGGTGACTCTCGACAGTCACTAGCTAGTCATCGCTGCAGTACTATATCTGTCATCAGCACGGTGACTCTCTACAGTCACTGGCTAGTCATCGCTGCAGTACTATATCTGTCATCAGCACGGTGACTCTCTACAGTCACTGGCTAGTCATCGGTGCAGTACTATTCCAGGTCGCAGAACTTCCGTCAGTTCAGAAACACTCTGAGCTGACTAAACTAATAATGGCACAATAACAAATATAAGGTGATTGACCTAACAAACAGGAAGCAATACTCTAAGGTCACTGACCTGCCATCTGTTGGTTAGCGTCTCGAGCATCTTGTACGATGGCAAAAAACACAGCACGCCCCTGGGTACAGTCTGTGACACATTACACCAATATATTTGTACAATGTCCACAATTCCACAATGTACATAAAAATACTTAAATACTTTTGATTCATTTAGCTCAGGTCAGCTAAACTAAATAGCTAAATACGTAATGCAATAAGTCACAAATTATGAGATCACAATAGCTAGAGAGTACTGTATATGACTTATCAGTTATCAATGTGTTATTTCAAATATATATATATATATATAATTCATAATAGTTGAAAGCAGAAAAATAATCCTAAGACTAAAAATTAACGTGTCTCCATAATAATTCCAATATTTTCCCATTCCAACGAGGCAAGACGGAAATAGTTAGCATACATAATCGCTAAGAGTGACAAAATGTGTGAAAAACTAATATATACTTTATAGGCAACGAGTGGCAATTTTTGTGGTGTTCGGATAACGTAACGTTAAAATAATATTGACATTTATCGGCAAATATTGACAGTGCCATATTGTAACGCCCAGAAAGTATAAAATACACTAAAATTTATTTGGTTAATGTAAGAATTTTAGCCAACCTATCACTCGGACCTTATGTCAATAGAACAACGAATAACACATGATGTAATCTCACTCATATACTCTATTATGAAAGGTAAAAATGGGTTCTGTTGGGGCTTTTTCCTACTGACGTTGTGTGCTTCAGATGCTCTATGGATGTGTCTCTATGTCTCTTACCTCCCGCTTTGTCATCATCCCACTGTAAATAATCATTAACTATCATAGACACAGCAAAGTGGGCGACATATGTAGCCCGTCTGTAGATATTTGGGACCAGTGGCGTGAAGAGAGGAAAGTCAATTGCCTGCCCAGCCTCGGTGTTTTTTTTCACAGTAGGTGTCTTTCCTGGACCCCTTTTAAGTGAGGCTATTCCGTTTGTCATGTTAACCACACAGACTAGCTTTGTAAAGGGTCATGAATGGCGTACACAACGATTACCATGGTAATCAGCCTATTGCTAACTAACTAACTAACTGTAGTGTGTTCAAAACCACCGGGTGTCAACTTGTCAGTGATCATCCTCAGCCAGTCATCTATCCCTGACTGCTGGGGTAGAGCCGTCTCAAATACAACTAGACGCTTGATATGATCTATCATTGGTAATAAGTGAGTGTCAAGTGGGTGTATCAGCACAGTATAGCTGCCGCAAGCAAGCTGTTCATCATATTTATGTCCTACGTTACTTTACCATTTACTAGTATTTTAGCTCTTATCTATGTGGGTACAGGAAAGAAGAATGAATTTCAAATATTAAAACATATAAATAACAGTTGATTGTAATGTTACCTGACACACGGATACAATCACATGACCTAGCTCATCCTGGAAGTTGAGCTGTTCTGTGTTTTTATAGGTTGCTTGTAACAGTTCATTGTGTGGCCCACGACCGACAGCTCCCACCCAAACCTGCACACACTGTCAGATAGTTAACTGTTGGTTAGGGGCAGTTAGTGTAGTGGTTAGGGTGTTTGACTTTCAATCCACAGGACCCTGGTTCAATTCCCATGCCAGCCAGTATACAACCTGTGGTGTTTTTCAGGCAGAAAGCACCTTAAACCCCTGTACTCATGGGGGTCTAGGTAGACCTTGCAGTGTGGTTCTGTTAGAGCTTTTTCCCTTTGATATGGCTGTATGACAGATGCTCTATGTCATGAATGGTCTCTATGGTTACCTCCGCTGCTATGTCGTCATCCCACTGTAAATAGCCATTAACTATCAAAGACTTAGCTAAGTATGCCCCATATGTAGCCCATCTATAGACGTTTGGGACCAGTAGTATAAATGGAAGAAAGTTAATTGTCTCTGCCCAGACACGGCTGGTTTTTCACCGTAGCTGTTCTTCCCCCACCCCTTATACATGAAACTAATCCAGTTGTGTTAACCACATTTATTGGCGAACTTTTTCAAGAGCCAAAAATGGCTGTGATTGGTATCTGCTTATTCTTACCCTAACTAAAACTCGGTGTCAGTTAGCATGCAAATATACTAGGTTAGATGATAAAGTTATATAGTCTAATCAAGTAAATATCACAGGTGTTGTGACGCTGTGTCCTGTCAACTGTGTTTCTAGTTTTGGGGCTGCCAAGAGTAGTTCCCTGTAAGTGACTGCTACGTTCACTAACTTGTTTCTGGGAGCTGTGTGCTAACCGGTGGTTCGACTTGCGTAAATACTGATATAATAGTAAATGTGTATTCACGTGCTCATTTAAGGAATCCTGTATTGAATTCAGCGTTGCACTGTAGTGTATGCAGTGTCTACCCGTAGTTGATATTACGTAGTTTATTGTATACGGTGTAATGCTCATCTGGTATAGTCTGTTGTTGGTAAGTTGGGTATAGTGAAGTTATGTAATGGAATATAGTAAGTATGGCCGGCCATGTGTATAGAAAAGTTATGGAATAATCTAGTCTTTAATATTGTCAACCATATTAAGTGAATGGTAGCCTATGCACACTCCTATTGTACACGGGATTGGTGAAGGAACTGTGATTCCTAAAACCCATAGAGTCAATTGTTCCTGAGTATCGTAGAACCAATGGCTTCGGTCTTATAATCGCATCCCCACGCCGTTCGGCTATCCGAGACGATGACGAATATGATTGTTTGAATCTATGTGTATGGGGCTATGTGTAAAGACATGCCTGGGAGTCATTGATGACGTGGTTCGCTTCTAGAGTGATCTTAAACTCCATGCCCAACTCTGACTGGAATGACTGCATGGGTGAGAGGGTGCCACTAGTGAGGACAACGCTTCGTGTACACTCAAAGTCTGAGAATGCCTGGATCATGAGACACGTGCAAAACACAGTCTCACTTTATACAGTGTTGTTGTCATATATGAAACATACCAGCACTCTTATAGTATATGCTATTTGATTACATGACTGTGGCTATTTCAGTATAAATTCATTTTGTATACCTATTCACATTAAACATGATTGCCCTTCATCGAGAGAAGATTAAAATTAAACTTACATGACCATTCATGCGGTCGCTTATGTGTCTATTACACAACCTGCCCAGTTTACTACCCACCTATTGTTTTATTGACTTGAGCCAGTCAGTATTCTATTCATGTCCAGTAGGACCCAGTTCTCTATACTAATCACACTATAACAACACGTTGCATTTAGTGATCATATAATAACTTTCTTCTATGTTTTCCCTTTATGGTTGATCTCTTCGTGTTATCTCAACAATCCAGTGCGACTCAGTTTTGTCTGATAATTTAGTATAAATTTCTTGCACTCCCACATGTTGATCAATTTCATTTGATAAGCCTGAAGAAGCATATTACGTACATGCAAAAGCTTGTTTACGAATAAATACAATTAGTCTCAAAAGGTGTTACCTCATTTTCTCTCACTCTTTTGAGAAAACTGAGTAAAACTGTACTACAAACAGCCTGCTTAGTGGCCCTTATAATATACTATTATTCAATCAAAGGCAATAAAGTTCACAGATTACCCAATATCATCACTGAAAACAAATATTTATACCTGCTTAAATAATTCAGCAGCATGATTTAGACCCTTGTACAATAACACAATAACACGATAACAGTAGCATGGCATACACTTTGACTATTCTAGACTCACGACTGCAGGACTGAAGCACCAGAACTTAACACTGAACACCTCCCTCAGTTCTTTACGACCTATAACAAAACATTATTCACTTTCTATAACACTTATCATACAAAACAAGACAACACAATACAATACATGCTGAAGCTAGTTGAAAGAGGGGAGAAACCAAATTGGTTAAAAACTTCACTTAGTGCCAGTAAAATTCAGGACTATCTTTAAAATTCTTTTTATCACTCAGAAATGCGTTCATAATTCATCTCTCTATCTTAAAAACTCTCACTATTTATGATCTCTCCAGACAGACGAGGCAGTCATCATCCAGGGTGATTGACCCTTCATTCATGTCAGTCCTACCCTCTTCAGCTCCCTCCACCCCATATCTACACCTATAGATTCATTCTGTCCTTTAATGAATCGCAGAAATTGCTATTTCCATCATTAATTCATGAATAATTTTTATATTTTTATCTGCTATAAAGTACCTTTCATTTAAGTAATTATTGTATCAGTATATACATCATTTTGCCTACCATTAAGCATTACTAGATAAGGTATCATACCATTACTAGATAAGGTGTCATACCATTACTGGATAAGGTGTCATACCATTACTGAATAAGGTGTCATACCATTACTGGATAAGGTGTCATACCATTACTAGATAAGGTGTCATACCATTACTGAATAAGGTGTCATACCATTACTGGATAAGGTGTCATACCATTACTGGATAAGGTGTCATACCATTACTAGATAAGGTGTCATACCATTACTGGATAAGGTGTCATACCATTACTGGATAAGGTGTCATACCATTACTGGATAAGGTGTCATACCATTACTGAATAAGGTGTCATACCATTACTAGATAAGGTGTCATACCATTACTGGATAAGGTGTCATACCATTACTAGATAAGGTGTCATACCATTACTGGATAAGGGGTCATACCATTACTGGTTAGGGTGTCATACCATTACTGTAAGTATAAGGGTGGGTAGCCGTGTTAGTCTAGTTAATATAAACTACATAGAAAAGGAGCAACACCTTTATATAGACTAACTGGTAATTAATTGATCACAAGCTTTCGCATAAACACTATGCTTCATCAGGTGATCAGTGATAGTGTTTATGCGAAGGCTTGTTATCAATAAACCAGTTAGTCTATATAAAGGTGTTGCTCCTTTTCTATATAGTTTATACCATTACTGAGCGTTACAAATTGATTTAAAGTACCATCCCTAAAGTTATCCCTTGGTCATTATGACAAGATGATGCCTACAACAAAAGTATTCTTAACTCTATAATCAACATACCGCTATTTTTTTAAATCGCCATAATAACACAAACACTTTTGAAATTGCTATCACAAACTCTGAGGTTAACTTGTTATCTGCTGCAACAGGAAGTGGTTTTTTATTTATATTTAAGGCTGACGTCATTTTTAAAATGTGCTGAAAAAAAATTTAAAGATACAAATTAGTAGATATAAAAAGAATGACATTTTCTGGACAACCTGTACAGTGTACATAACATGTTCGCAGGATTGATCGTGCAATAATCTGCTTAATCTCTTATAAAATATGCATTTAAAAAATACATAATACATAGAATAAAGTACCTTTTCTTTTACTGAGCCAGCTACCACTCTGCAACAGAAGGACAAGCAAATTACTGTAATAGTTCTGTTTGGAAACAGATGACAAAAATATGGGGGAAATGCTTGTGACGAAATACTCCAAAAATCTTCCTTTTTCTGTCACGAAGCATGTCACTACCACGGCAGGTGTCACATCTTACTAAATATGCATGTCTATTGCAAAAGAGCATTATATCTTTATAGACTATAGTTATGTACTGCTGTAAAGGTGAGCATGTTATTTAGCTTTGCATTAATTAGAATATTTTTGTTACGAATTCTGAGAGTTCTTCCATACATAAAACAACGTTCACAATCATGATATCTATATAGCAAACTCATGTCTGATGTGCATTTTCTTGCTTATAATTGGATAGTTGTATCATGAAAACTTAAGATGTAATAGAAGAGATCCCATACAAAAACTATGACTGTATCCTGTATTCTCTATTCTGTATCCCGTACACCTAGCACTCACTGTATCAGGCGCATGGCCAAACACGGCACTTTTCAACAAAGCAACCCTGGAAGACATTATGCAAAACCAAAAATTAAAAGGAAAAGTAACCCTCTACATTGCGAAAAAAATCTGTGTTCTGCAAAATCTCAGCAGATGCAGTAAATCATCTACAATTTATTGCATTATATCTATAATTTACCACAATACATCTACAATTTACTGCAATACATCTACAATTTACTGCAATACATCTAAAATTTACCAACAATACATCTACAATTTACCGCAATGCATCTACAATTTACTGCAATACATCTACAATTTACCGCAATACATCTACAATTTACCTCAATACATCTACAATTTACTATAATACATCTACAGTAATCTACAATGCATCTATAATTTACTGCAATACATCTACGATTTTGTATAATACATCTACAGTAATCTACAATGCATCTACAATTTACTGCAATACATCTACGATTTACTATAATACATCTACAGTAATCTACAATGCATCTACAATTTACTGCAATACATCTACGATTTACTGCAATACATTTATGACTTACCGCAATACATCTACAATTTACCGCAATACATCTCCAATTTACTGCAATACATTTATGACTTACCGCAATACATCTACAATTTACCGCAATACATCTCCAATTTACTGCCATACATCTATAACTTCGTTCCTAAAGCTCTACACTGTATTATTTGTTTGTTTATTCACCGCAATAACTGTACATCAATATACCTAAAACACCGCCGATAACCAATCTAGGCAGGCGACCACACATCAACACATAGTTTACCAGTTCTTAAATAAACCAAACATGTATATACGAGCAATACAGTCGCAAGTAATTTGATTTATTTCAAATATTCTGTCAACACCCGACATATCTATTCACTTAACGCAACTTAGACAATGTTTATAGGTACAGAAAATTGGAGAGAAAAAAAATATAATTATAACTGATAATAATTATAACAGAATGTGATATTTAAGTCATTGAGGAGATGTAGATCCTGTTTATACATTTTCAGTGAGTATATTATAATATTATAATGATATAAGTAAAGTATGTAGTAAAGAATACAGTAAGAATATAATTATAATTGATAATAATTATAACGGAATCTGATAATTGACTTGAAGTCATTGAGGAAGCGTAGATCCTGTCTGTACATGTAGTCCAGCACACACAACACGTCATCAAGAAGCTTCAGTGACGACTGACTCAACTTCGGTTGTCCTGACTTAGCCTCGCCCTCTCTCTTAGCTCCATCCTCCTCGGATGAGACCTCATTATAGCAGTGCTGTCATGCCGTGACAAATTTGATCAAACATCATTACTGCCATAATGGAAATACAGTAGTCACACTGAAATCCTCAAATCTTTTTTATGCCATATTTGCTGGAAAAATACATGCCGGGAAATTTTCGATTAACGTAACAGTACCTTTAGCCAAAAGACATTTCCTAATATTACATTTAGGTGATGGAGCAATTAGCCAAGGGTACATTCATCCAATCATGCATTCGGCTGACCAGGACCTTTCAAAACAAGACATTTAGCTAAAGGTACATTTACCTGATGAGCTGATGGTACATTTACCTAATGCTACATTTAGCCAATGGTGCAATCAACTGATAGTACATTTAGTAAGTGGCGTATATTACCTGACAGTACAGACTTTTTTGCGATGATGTCACAAAAAGGTAAATTGATTTTAGTCAATGTCATAGGATCCACAAGATGTAACTATTTTTTATGTGCTTTAATTTGTAAACCATCTCAAGAATGAAATGCTCCGGGCTGAATAGGAAAGAAAAGAAACTCACACTCAAGATGTCCTATTGATTCGCAGAAAGATATAAATAGCGATAGGTTGTAAAGGCATGGATAAAAATTACGCATGAATTACCAAAATATGGGGGAGATGTTTGGGGCCGAGGCACAACTCATTTAAGATAGCCACAATGTCATAACCATGCCAGACATGCGACGATTCGTTAAAGCTGCGCTGTTCGAGGCACGCGACATTTGTGGTAATAAAATGGTCGAGGTTCTCACACTGTCAACAGCAATTAATAACTGACATTGACTTTAATTAATGCAGTGGACAGTAGTATTTTCATATATTAGAATATATATAATTAAAAATCTGAGAGTATGGTGTACCCCAAGGGAGCATACTTGGTGTCCCTCTCTTTTCTCAGGTATCTCTCAACAATTACATTTGCCCCATGAAGAACTCTCATGGTTCTCAACTAAAGACTACACAAATATTAATTTATGCATTTAAAAAAGCAAACAAAAGTGAACAGCATAGACACACAAAACAAACACTGTTGTAAACCAAAGAAAATTGGCAAAAACGAAAGACTAATATACGAAGCTAGAATATCCTGAAATGAACCGCCTTGGGCGATTTCGCTTAACCATTTACGTAGTAACGACACATTATTTTACTTACACATTTACCGTACTGGCCGCCTTATAAGTCGCACTTTTTAAGGTCTCTAACCTAACTATAAATCGGGGGTGCGACTTATATT
>WURV02190033.1:10000-12483 GCA_011762755.2 Epimenia babai | reverse complement strand
TTGTTACAAACAAAAGAAATACGGTCGACTTAATGGTGGATATTTTCTGTGATATTGATTTAACATGATAAAATATTCAATATTCAATAACTTTTCCATTGATAACTCATGTGTAATGTTTGCTAGAGTATAAGATTGTGGTTGCTATGGAGTTTCGTTTTTCTCCCCACATTAGACTTTAAACGCGTTTTTTTCAGAATTTTGTTATATGAACACCGTTTATGTAATTATCAATATCTCTGGAAGTAATTGAGGTATTATCATAATTTTGGTATCATTGGATTCCTTACAGGTTGTTCCTTTAGATGTACTATAGTGAAACTATGAAAAATGTAAGATCCCGACTTAAGACTCATTTTGGCATGTTGAGTCACATTTCATATATGCCACTCCTTGTGTGTATGTATACATAAATATCTGCATGTATTCATATCCAGTATTTCCTCTATATCATCTATAGTTGTGAGATAACATCGCAGTATTTCACGGACCTCGCGTATTTTACGATCGCATACCATTATGTGTTATAAAGGTGTTGGATAAAGGAATGAATGAATGAATGCACGAATGAATGGATTATTGAATGAAAGATTGAATGAATCATCCGCTGACATACATACGCAATCTAACAGTCAATTTAATAACCATTTATAGTCACCCTAATTTATTTATATACAAGTATTTACCTGTTATATATAAGCCACTAGGTTATCACACCTGCATATGGTTGCTACGGTTACCATCATTATAGCTCAGCACTGTACAACGTGAGATTAATCATGAGATGAGATTAAGCTTATCTCTTATTTCTAGATACTAAATCTAGCTATACTACCCCCCCCCCTACTATTTACCTTGTATGTTAATCAGCAATCCTATATAATCTGACGGCTAGTTAGCATTAACACAAAGCTTCGAGCTTCTTTGGGCCATCGATGTCTTCACAACTCCCGAACTCCGAATGTGACCCGGTTCTCGAAACGGGAAAACAAATTTCCGTCAGTGTCCATCCAGAAGTCAGTTTCGATCTCTCTTTTACGTACTAGACATACGACAATGTGAACGTAATTTACAGTACGGCGTCTGATTTTCTTAAAAAGACTTGCTTGGAAAATGTGCGATAATACAGTAAACCCGACGTAAGTTGGCTTAAAACTCTCGAATCCTAGTCAAACTGAAAATCCACCCCATTTATCACCTGCCTGTCCTGTCGCGCATCATAGATTCCACTTTAAAACTGATTATTTTCCATGCCTTATACAGATGTACGCGATGAGGGGAACTCCTGATCATCATTTTAGTTACCCCCTGGGTATTATACGCCACCCCTGGGAATTATACGCCACTCTATCATGTAGGAAGCATCTGAAGGTATCCATATGTCTTCAGGTGGAACACTGCCGCGTTGCTCAAATGAGGATATAGTATGGTAGGCTACTTAACAAAAGTCAGTCAGGTGTTCAATCACATCGCCTCTCGCTCCTTGTGCCAATCGTTTTAAGATACCCAAATTGAAAAGGTGAGAATTATCCTGTTGATGCTAGTCGTGCCGCGATTAGAAGCCTGATTAGAGGTGCCAATTTCATGCGAGAGGTGGTTTGTTCGATTCTGTGCAAGGATTTGTCCCCAGCGCCTCTCAACATGAGAAATCATGAAGATTTAACGCAATAATAAGCAGTAATAAAGTGATAACAATACCATACACGCATTCTGTTTTTTCCTGGCCTTTCTGATGCACCAATGAACATAACACGAGCTTTTATTTATAATTGTACTTCACGACGAGGCAAACTCTGCGAATCCATTAAATTCATCAAATAAACCGTCAGGTCAATGTCCTTTCTTTATCCGCCTCGTCGATGGAATTCTCCATGGGCACCAATCTGGGCCCTGTCAACATCCAATTGTTTAGCTAATAACGGGAGAGACTCAATTACACGATCTGATGGGTTCACTGAACTCTCCCTCGCAAGACAATCGGCTAATTAATTACCCTCAAGCCTCGGCGTTAAACGGTGATGCACGCGTCCCGTGAATCATTCTGCAAAGGGGTTAAATCATATACCCATCAACGAATTCTGCTGAGTCACTGTTCACCGCATTCCACGCCACGCCGCCACTGGTAGCAAAATTCCGTTAGACGCCCCGCTTTATTGACTAATCAAATTGTTGCTGGCTTAATCTCCCGTATTGCATTGCTGCACCGCGCCAGCAACCCGATTCAACAGCCGGCGCGGTTGCTATGTATTCGAGTGACTCATACCCGAATGAGCGGAAAGCGGTCATTGCCAGCGGAGAGCTGTCATGGCCAGCGGAAAGCCTTAATGGCCAGTGCCGTGTTCAACCGTTCAACCTAGCGTAGTCAGTCGCTTTTAATATCATTAATATTGCCTTGATTTATTAGGAACATACATTATTTGTACTGCCTACTCAGTAGTGAGTTGGGCTAAGATCGTCGTCTTATCTATAAACTGACCACAAAG
>WURV02190033.1:0-5000 GCA_011762755.2 Epimenia babai | reverse complement strand
TATCACCTCCAATTGCCCTACATCTCCAGATGGTCAGTCATCACCGGTAACTTTCCGCTGTTACTGTCCGTCGTCGTCATGCGATAAGACCACACAACATAACTATTTGCCAAGTGATAAATTTGTACAAAGAATGATTTCTACGACTTCGGATTACTCCTCCATGGAATCTTCCACAGATAGTCGGATGATGTCTTCAATGGAAACTTCGGTAGATATTCAAACATTTAGCTCCTTGGATTACAGTCCTACCTTAGAAGATTCCCGTCAACATGCAGTTCATCTCTCCTCAAAACTACCTCGTCTTCGTCCTTTTTCCTTCTCAGGTTTTCCATCCTGTCGACCAATGTCCTCCATTCATTCCCCGACGACTGCTTTAGCTCGCTTGAGTTTTACGACGGAAATTCCCCAAGAAACATCCACTTCAAACGGCAGCCCGAGAAGGACAGACGTACCGTCGCCCCTCCGAGACGTACCACAAAACAAACTTTCCGCAACATTTCCGCTATCCATACACGATCGAATACCCGTGAATTCATTGGACAAATTCCCAACTACATCCATAGATAAAGTTAACTTTGTTCCGTGTTCCATTAAGGAAGAGATGCAGCTACGTTCAAAGGTAACATCCGGCGTAAAACGTCCGTCTAGTTGCATGATAACGCTGTCCGAATCGCCACCATTATACACGAAAACAACGGCAATCGAAAGCAACTCGTTACGGGTCACGGAAACCTCCTCTCAGTCACAAACAACGATTCAAAATCGCGTCGTTCTCCGGCAGTCGGAAACAAAGACCAGACGAACCGCTAACCGACCAAACAGCATAGCGTTTTCCTCGTACCCGACATTCGAACACGCAACGATGGAAAGAAATGCGAGCGACACAGCAACCGACACATTCCCGGAATGCGCAGCGCCATTGGCTAAAAACAAACGATCGAAATCGTGTTTGAAAGACGCTGAACCATCGACGACGACGACGACGGCGACGACGACACTTTATTCGGAGAAGCAACTCTATTCGGATGTGACGGCAGCAATGGATAAGGCTTTAACGAAATCGAGGTCCTCGCCGAACTGCGCGAGAAAATCACGAAGCCTCGAAGATATTTTATCGACGGAGGACGACGACGATTCGGGTCGATTAAAAACCAGCCGTAAAAACGTAACGGAGAAGTCCCGGATAGACCGATCGCATCGTACGAACGCCGATACGTTGTTTCCATCGACGTCGGTTTATGAGACGATCTCGTTGCGATGCCGCGGACCGTCCGACGTCTACCAATCGAATTCGAGCATCTCATCCAGCGGCAGCCACAACTCGATTCACGGGAGCCTCGAGGTGATTCAGGTATCTTAGTTGCTCCCTTAGCACGCACGTGTGGTCAGTCGCTAGTTGTTGTTGGTATTTGGCGTGTCTTCTGTCGCTACGGGGACGAAGTCCGAGGTAATCGCGAATTTTAACCTTCTCTGCTTTCGATGTCAGTCCAATTTTAATAGTCAAGAACAACTGCGCGTCAGTTTTTGCAGTAATTTTCTATTACTAGTAATCGAAAAAAAATTTATATAAAAAACAACCCAGTTTAAATATTATTGTGTGGTACAATTGAGCAAGTCTTTTAATATTTAGAAACTTATCTCATACTTAGTTTCACCTCGCGTAGATAGATCAAGGGAGACAACTCACTTCGTAAAATTGTCCGATTTGTTATTAAAAAGGTAGACGGTTTCCCTTAGTCTGTAGGTAGACTTATCAGATGTGCATAGAAGCACGCGATAACGAATAGCTACAGATACTACCAATCGAGTTTTGAGTGAATTTACTCGAATAATTTAGTATACTCGATGCCAATTAGTAAACTAGCACACGCGCTAAAAGCTAACGAGTAAACACAGTCGGCGAGTTATCACACTACGTGCTCATCACGGTTGCTGAAATTATCACGCGGCTCTTGTCACTTGTCACTTTGGTGTTGCACTGTTTTTTATCGTTGTACGCATGCCGGTGGGTTTTGATTTGCCTTCGTTATTCTTACATACAAGATGGTTTGGTGGTCCGTTTATCACTTCCCCGTACTACGTCGCGCGGTCTCCTTTCTGCCGTGGTTCTCTCATCGATCTATGCACCGTTGACGATTCGACGTTCGAGTCCCGATGGATTTACGTCGTGCGTTTTAACGCAAAACGTTCCATCGTTGCAATTACGCCCTAGTATTTCATACGGGATAGTACGGGTACAGATTTATGGGCCACCCCTCCACCATTCGCATTTCACAAGTGCACGCCAGACGACCTGAGCATGACTTGACTGGCATGTTACAATCTGTTCATCTCTCATCCACGATTAGTATAAAAGTTTTGTGTGAATTATGAACATTGCTTTGTATGTACCTTTATCCGCGTGGTACCTTGAACTCTTTCTCCTTAAGTCGTTTACCCCCCCTCCACTTTTCCCTTTGATAATGCCACTCATATTTGCCCAATACCTTTTGTCACAACTTTGTATTAGACATTATGTTATTTTACAAAAAACCCCTGTAAAAACGTAAAAAAGCTTAGTTCTACATAAAAACTAGCTCGACTGCCCCAAGCGAAATTTGGTAGAAGACGATATGGAATACATTTAGTAATTTAATTTACCAAATGTTGCGGCAAAGGTGGATAAATGTATATACACTGCAGAAATTGCGGGGAAGTCGGTAATACATATAACATTAATACTTTATGATGTCAAATACAAATTATAAACGTAGATGGTTTAGAACTACTTGTTTCCAATGTGAATCATGCTTACGATGTCGTAAGATTGTCAATCTGATCACATTTACAATGACATACGCAATAACCTACTTGTACAAATGTTACCCGATATTCAGGCACGACTATCATATTTATTTCTTAAGATAAAAATCCCCGGTTTTGCAATTTCTGGGATTAAAAGCGGGGCTACTAACCACCCGTTGTTCTCAGAATATTTCCGGAATATTTCCATTGTGTATGTTATATAAACAGCGTGATCTATGACTATTTCCGGACGTGATGATCGTAATTGAATGAATGTTAACTCTAACCCTAAATCGTTTATTTTTAACGTATTCATTAATGATCACTAAAGTTTTTATTATTATTTTGTACGAGATTTTCACGTTTGTACTACCGATTGTTTTTACTAGAATACAATAATGCATTCGTACAACAATCTATATTCATGCTGGTACATCGTTTAGCTATTGAATAGCTTTTAGGGAATTTTTCATTAGAGTAAAATATGACGAAAAGAGATGATAAATTATCGTGTCACCCAACGATAGTAAGAATTGATATCAACATTGGTATACAGTGGTATATTTTATCAGTAGTCAAGACAAGAACTCTATTTCGGTAGGGTTGGCGCGACTTGTAGTTGCTCTTTTGTTTTTGCGAATTTCTCTACGGTACGTAACCAACCACGTTATAGCTTCATTGACTGGTTCGGGTAGTCAACCAATCACGGTATAGGGCAACCGTAGGCGACTGTCGCGGGTAACTTTACACTAGCGACGCCTTCTTGAATTTCGGAGAAATGTCACTGGCTGCATTTACCGCCTCGTATCAACCATACCTCCTATACGGTACTGGCGGTTATCATTGCAGTGGACGTTCCTATACATTTACATGGACTGCGTTTTGTTGTTTTTGTGAAATGAAAGTCTGAAGTAAGCAAGAATAAAAAATAAGAAATGAAAGGTAATAACTATACGCATTTATAGACGAGATGAGTATCATTTTACAATAATTTCATTGAACGGAGACGACCTCATATTCAACTACCGGGTTGAGATCTTGAAGTGTCAGTTGCTAGAAGAGATATCGCCCAATCTGCCCTCCACAACACGTCCGTTCATTATTCATAATGTCTCTCGATGCATCGTTGAACATTGAACATCATGAACGTCTCCATGTGAAGTCGTCAAAGCTTCTTTGTACATAAATTTACTGATATACCGAATTATCGTACTCATCGATTGCCGACATTGGCATTTGTAATAATCGATATTTGATAATGGTGTGTTTCTTGCGTGATTCGAATAGTGTTTTCCTTGTATATTCCCGTGATTGTAAAACTTACGACTGTAAATAGCGAGATGTCATAGACAGCCTGATAGCTGGATTGTTTCATTTGATTTTTTACATGCAACGAAATCATAGTCTTCCTTTTGTACATAGTAAATTATTTTATAACATTTTATATGTGATAAATATTAATCTGTAGATATGCGGGCAAGCTAAACCAAAAGATTTCTCTTCAATCGAAGAAAGCCTCTTTGTATCTTGTATCGTTTTGCATCGCCAACCTGGCGTACTTGTTAATTGTAGTCGTCGTGTAATAAGCTCGGGGAATCGACTCACTTAGTCCAAAACCAGACTGTCTTCCAACAGCGTACCCTCTGGTTGGATCAATTATTACAGTTATATGCATCCCTCCAGCGCTTGTAGTGAGTTAGAAATGCGAGGGGTAGTTAACGTAATGCTTATACCGTTTGGTAGACTCGACTCGAGAAGATCCTGAATTGATTCGCCCCCTAGCCAATATACCACCGGGGCGTTTTTCGGGCAAAAGTGCTTTAACCCTTACCGAACTGACAACTGTATATCACATTACTATAGTAATACAATTAGTTGTCAACAGAGTGCGAAGGGTTAAACCCACCCGGGTAGCCTTGACCGTGTGGCGATGTAAAGGTTTCTTCCTTCCGACTGCGGCTGTGCTTCAGATGCTCTCTGGATATTCTCTATGGCACTCGCATCCCCGTTATCTCATCATCCCAATCATCAATATCACAGACTTAGCGGAGTGTGCGACATTTGTAGGCTGTCTGTAGGCGGTTGGAACCGGCGGCGTGACTGGACGAAGGTCAGCTGTTTTCTCGGTGGTTTTCTGTACCCACCCTATATTTCTGCTGTTTTCTCGGTGGTTTTCAGTACCCACCCTATATTTCTGCTGTTTTCTCGGTGGT
>WURV02190022.1:0-12485 GCA_011762755.2 Epimenia babai | reverse complement strand
TAAATGACCTTCCGATTTATCGGAGGCGGGAGCGGGAGCGGGAGCCGAAAAAATCGGATAATGTAAATCCACTATTATTAGATCAAGTATTATAAGTCCTTGATGAGCATTTGACTGCGCTAGTCATTGGTCTATAGGTATAGGTTCATAAATGTAGAGGTTAACATGGCAAGTAAACGAACGCATATCTGTTGGTCAAGTTGTATCTGGTTCATCCTCAACCACGTTCTGGTTTCATCTGAAGGCATTATGAGTCACTTCGATGACGAATAAAGAGCATAGCATTTGCCTCATTTGTATTTTCCATCACTTCAATTATACAGGGTGAGTCATAATTATTTACCTATTTTTGTAATGAAAAATTTTATTCCTATTAAGATCGCATATATGGTGTAGGCAAGTATGGATATTTTATTAGGCTATGCCGCGTTCCTAGTGCAGTTCTACAACATTTTTTATTGTTTCTCGATGTGGCCCCCTCACACCTTGATGCAGCTATGCAGGCGATTCCTGCTCTCAGTGTACACATTATGAAGCATCTCGGGTGTTACAGCAGCCACACGCTCCACTATTCACTGCATCAGGTCCCCTATATCACGTGGTTTTGTGGCATAAACTTCATTTTTTATGAATCCCCACAAAAAGAAATCAGGGGAGCGGGCTGGCCAAGGTAGTGGTCCTCCACGGCCAATCCAGTTTACCCCAAAGGTTGTTAACCAATCCGGTATGCGAATTGCAAAGTGTGCGGGGCACCATCCTGTTCATAGACCAGAATATCTCTCTCCATACCATTCGCCAGTAGATCCGGTATGAAGAACTGCTGCAGAATGTCCAGATAGTCGTCAGCGTTAATAGTTTTATTTGGTACTGGATAGTGCACCCCAAACATTCACCTTAGGTGAGTCGCGCTCATGCTCGCTTGCAATTTGCTGCCAGTCTCTCATAGCACCATATCCGACAGTGGTGGGCGCTCACCCTGCCCGACACGTGAAACGTAACCTCATCTGGCCAGACTATACGACTCGTGGTAAGTCCAAGTTCAACGGCACCTCACTTAGTACCTGACAGGCTTGAACTTAGCAGCATAGTCACTGGGTTTCAGCTCATGCAGAATCTGGAGTCGGTAGGCATGATAATGGAGATCGTCATGAAAGTAACAGGCTCAGTAATTCTGCTTTTGTACATTATCACATATACTATAAGTTTAAGCCTGCTACTAATTTCCTTAACCTAGTACCACTCCATGCATCACCTAGCATTTCTGCCCATAAAAATGTCAGCTAGTGAAACTGATATCATAGTTGTGGCTTGGGTGGTGTATCTGATCTTTAATGGCTGTTGATCTTATGCAATCAACTAAAGATAGCACAGCAGGCATATGGTGACTAGTCCTTTGTTTCTAAGTTTAAGAGAGAGTCAGTGGAAAGCGTTTGAAGGGTCAACATCTAGTTATTGAAGGAGTAACAACTGTTAATTGAGTGTTTCGTCGACGTGTTAATGATATGATTTTTTATACAAATGACTGTTACAGGTAACTAATTGGTTTTGTTAAATTGAATCTATCACCTTCGTCACTATGATTGCATTAATAAAGATGTTCCTCATGATTACATCAAGAAGTCGCGTTCGTCTAGCAGATATCCAGCAAGACCCTGGATACAAACCCTTGAGGGCAACACGTTTTATTGTGCTCTTTCCTAACCCACGGAGTCGAGGGGATTACAAAATTGGCACCCGAACAGGGACCCTGGATATCTAGAGCGATTGGAAGCATCATCAAGGACCGGAATTTCTATAACGCAACAAACCGAAGAGTCTGCGGCAACATTCCAAAAATATATTCAAGTCGGCTGCTGAATCTGGCATTAAATTCAACAATGTGTGCCGTTCTTCAGACGTTGGCTGATTGTTCCCGGTTATTTTGGACGTTAGCAGATTATTAATGATAATCATATACAGACATCATAGATGTCGTTTTTAAACGAGTAATACCGGGTAAAAAGTTGGATGAAGATATCAATTTGCGGCATTATTATAGTGAGCTATTTTTCTCATCAGTAGAAATACTATTAAACCTCAGTGTATAAATTTGCTGCATCCTGTGAACAAGTCTATATACGACATTAATTCGTTAAAGAACTATTCTTTAATTACCACAATTTCTTGGCGATATGAAGTATTTTTTTTTTAAGCCAGGATATGTATCTGTCAGGATTGCATAAGAGCAATGTAGATGTGTAGTCTATATGAATAGTACTTGGTGGGTACATAATGTAATAGTTCATTTCTGATGGATGAGAGTTGTGCTAGATACGATTACTATGTTAGTTCTCTGAATTATTAATGTGTCGGAGCATTTATCATGTCATATTAGATCTAAATTTTAGAGTATTTTAGATCTAAATTTAGGGTATATCCTGCAAAAATACCTATTTTTGCGATTTCGTGATGTAAAAACTTTGATAAGTATGAGTATATGATGTGATATTGAATAAGTAATGAACGGTTTTTATGGTATCTAATGAGAAATTATTTGATACATACTTCTTTCGCCACATCATAATGCAGGTGGCTCTGTACATGATTGCTCACATATAGTGTAGTTATTTTTAGCTTAGATTCCTGCACCTTCTCGGTCTGTGTATAAATTTCACTAGGTGCATCGTTTTGAAGGAACTCATTTGGATACAACAAATAGGTTACAACAATATTAGGTTAATGAAAGTATTCTGGAGAAGGTTCCTGTGAATGTCTGCTCTGGCTACACGGTATCTTAATCACTTAATGGTTAATGGTGGAAGAAGAGAGGTGAAGGATGTATGTAGATATAGAATTATTAATTAGTTACATTATTTAGTTTAGATTGGAAGTAGGGAAGTTTATGTTTTTCGCTATTCTTATAAACCAATCTGCTATATGAATGAGTATTAGTTCTTTATAGAGGCCTAAATGTCGTAGAAGTAGGCTAGTGCATTTGCTATAATACAACCAATCATATTTGAGCCTCAGAGAAAACAGCAATCATATTAATTATGCATACATGTTAGTAACTTCAATCGGCGTACATTATTCAAGAATTCTGTTACCCAATTTTTTCAGATCAAATAATAAATAAATCGGTTCATATGATACACCTCATCTTCTTACCTCATCTCTAAAGTACTACACACCAATACTCCATAGTAACGATAATGGCGATTTATGATGATGATGGTCTAAGGACATTGGTAAATATTTCATTATGATGTAATTCATCCTTTCGGGATAAAGATGTTCCTGATGATTACATCAAACTGTCACGTTCATCTAATAGATATCCAGTAAGACCCTGGATACAAACCCTCGAGGGCAACACGTTTTATTGTGCTCTGTCCTAACCCGCGGAATAGAGAGTGGTTACACAATCGATGTGTGGCTTATGTCTACCTCCAATGATCCACGTCTCGTTGATTTTGTAGGACTATGCGCGTAACCATACCTTACAATGTCTATGTTGGCTTCTGTCCAACTGGTGGTCGGCCTTCCCGCACCTTGCTTTACTGACCAAGTCCTCCGAAACTTTCTATGTATTCTTTTGATCGTTTTAAGTGTTGAGGCGACTGCGTTAAATCTTTGCACATACCGCTGTTTTGTCTCGTGTACAGATCCATCAAACACCTCCATCAAACTCACAATTAACCGCCGCATTTCATCGCTTAGCCTCACCATTTTGAAGCGTACTAAGAACGTGACGCAATAAAACATGCGTACTTGCCTACACCATATATGCGATATTTATAGTAATATAATTTCCCATTGCAAAAGTGTATACATAATTATCAATCACCCTGTATATTGCTCGCATTTCCAGGTGATGTACACGTTTTGCGAGCCCATTGAACATCTCTGCAACCCATCAAACATCCGTACGACCCACTACCGAGGAGACAGGTCACACTACAACATGCCAGTATACTTGTGTACTCACAAAGTATGGGGTCTCACTGCCAGTGTATTGCATCTAGTCTTAAGTGTTATAGCTCCCCAACATTACGTGTTTACCTTTGATATACTGCCTTCTGTCTACCAGGAAAAGATTTGATGTACAGTACTCTGCAAAAATCTTTGGCCACCCACACAATTTGGAAGATTTTGAATATTTTTATTCCTTTTGACATTATTCATTATACTATACGGTCTGTATATACCTTATAATGTCACTGCTGACATGCTTCATTTTGCATCAAAATGTAAGTTATGACGTAAACAACCCTAATAGTCAAGTAAGTACACCATGTTAGCATCGACTTTGTGTGAATTGTATTTCAAAATCACTTGTTACTTTACTATTATAAGCCCACGGGAGGTTCATTACATGGCTTGTATTAATACATCCAGCACTCTTGAATAAAAGCCATAGCACATGTCTTTAAGTTCTCTCTATAGTAGTCACATTTTCACTGGCATTTTGTCTTTTTAGCTCACCTGAGCTTATGCTCGGTGAGCTCTTCTAATCGGAGTTCGTCCGTCTTCCATCCGTCCGTCCGATGTTAAGAACCCCTCTTCACAGAGGTCTGTTATTTGGCAGATATTGTCCTTGGGATGGTCTCTTCTAGATTTGTTCATGGTATCGTCATCGAAGCTAGGGGAAGTAACTTCTCCCGATGTTTGTATTTTTTCTTTAAATAATCTTCTCAAAAAGCGCGTATCGCAGAAGTTTGCTATTTGGGAAATATTGTCCTTGGGTTGGTCTCTTCTAGATTTGTTCATGGTATCGTCATCGGAGATAAGGGAAGTAACTTCTGGTGATGTTCGTATTTTTTCTTTAATAAAAATTTCTTCTCAAGAACTGCTTATCGCAGAGGTCTGTTATTTGGCAGATATTGTCCTTGGGGAGGTCTCTTCTAAATTTGTTCATGGTATCGTCATTGCACCAAGGGAAGTTACTTCTGCCAATGTTTGTATTTTTTCTTAAAAAATTTCAAAAAGTCTTAAAAACCGCTTATTGCAGAGGTCTACCATTGGGCAGAGTATCGCAATGAGTATTGTCGAGTCTCTGGCCTCTTTTCTTGTTGTAGTGTTATAATGGGTATTGTCGGGTCCCTTTGACCTCTTGTCTTGTTTCAGTATCATAATGGGTATTGTCGGGTCTCTTCGGCGTCTTGTCTTGTTTCGGTAATATAATGGGTATTGTCGGGTCTCTTTGGCCTCTTGTCTTGTTTCGGTATTGTAATGGGTATTGTCAAGCCTCCTTGGCCTCTTGTCTTGTTTCAGTATTGTAATGGGTATTGTCACATCCCTTTGGCCTCTTGTTTTAGTGTCATAAAGGGTATTGTCGGGTCTCTTTGTCCTCTCGTTTATTTTTTATATGAGTGTTGATAGTGACAGTTGTTCTGTAATTACCATAAGTAAGTTTTATCTTTGAACTGTGTATCACTATACAGTATAATTTGTCAATTCATAGCCCTTGTTTTAAAAGTGTCTTCAATATGTAATTTAATTCAATAATATATATCTGTACTGTAGTGTGGTGTTAACACAGCAGGCATTATTCGAATGTAAAGCAGTCATTCAACACTCGTGGAGACACACCACTGTGTGATGTCTGCTAGCAGCAACTTAATACACAGTCTGATTTGTATTACGCAAGAGCTCCATAAATGTACAATACAGTAGTAGGATACTCGTTGCTATATTATAAATCAGTAAGATTTAATGAATAATTCTCGTAGTCAGGAATCTTCATGTTAGAACTGGACATTCAGTAAGTAACCTTACTTGATAATACAACTGAAATTAGCCATTCGTGTTGATACAGCTACTGAAATTGTATAATTGACTTCTTACATGTCTTCTGCTAATGATGAGTAATGATATCAACTAATTATTGAATCTCCACTATAAAATAATTTCTGCGTGCTATTAGTGATAATGATTTTAATATTACAACAATTAAAATGTAATATAAACTGTTGTGAGATTCTTCTATGCTTTCTAATGTGTGATCTGTGAGGACGCCATTTTAATACACTAATTCACTGTTAGTTTATTTAATTTCATTTGTTATTTCGTCAATTTTTTGCTTCCTGGGCCTATCTTCGGTGAGCTTTTCTGATCAGAGTTTGTGCGTCGTCCATCCGTCCGATGTTAACATTTTATTAAAAAATCTCCTCGAGAACAGCTTATCGCAGAGGTCTGCCATTTGGCATATATTGTCATAGAGATGGTCTCTTCTAGATTTGCTCATGGTATCGTCATCGCAGCTATGGGAAGTAACTTCTGCCGATATTCGTATTTTTTCCTTAAAAATCTCAAGAACAGAGAATCTTAAGAGGTTCACACATACCTGTATTTTCTTGTCTAAGTGTCGTGGATAGTGGGTACGTTCAGTGGGTATCGTCGGGTCACTTTGGCCTCTTGTCCTATTTCAGTATTGATATGGGTATTGTCAGATCTCTTTGGCCTCTTGTACCATTTCAGTATTGTAATGGGTATTGTCGGGTCTTTTAGGCCTCTTGTTCTGTCTTGTTTTGGTATCACATGGGTATCGTCGGGTCTCTTTGGCTTCTAGTCTTGTTTCAGTATCGTAAAGGGTATTGTCAGGTGTCTTTGGCCTCTTGTCTTGTTTTTGTGTCGTAATTGGTATTGTCGCGTCTCCTTGGCCTCTTGTCTTGTTTCAGTATCGTATTGTCGGGTGTTTTTGGCCTCTTGTTATCTCTTTTTCTCACTTTTTTCTCTTATTTTTCTCTTGTTTTTTCTTTCTTTTTCTCTCCTTTTTTCTCTCTCTTTTTCTCTCCTTTTTTCTCTCTCTTTTTCTCTCCTTTTTTCTCTCTCTTTTTCTCTCTTTTCTCTCCTTTTTTCTCCCTTTTTCTCTCTTTTTTCTTTCTTTTTTCTCTTTTTTATCTCTCTTTTTCTCTCATTTTTCTCTCTTTTTCTCTCATTTTTTTTTCTTTTTTCTCTTTTTCCCGATCTTTTCCTCTCTCTTTTTCATCTTTTTTCTCTCTCTCTTTTCCATCTTTTCCCCCTATTTTTTCTCTCTTTTTTCCCACTTTTTACTCTCTTTTTTCTCCCTTTTTTCTCTTTTTTTTCTCCCTTTTTTCTCCCTTTTTTTCTCCATTTTTTCAGGTGAGTGTCTTGAGGCTTTTTGGGCCTCTTGTTCAACTCCTCATTGCGCCTGACGAAGTATTATTGTATCCGGATGCATGTGTGAATCATTGAGCAGAACGGTGTTACCCTTACTTTTTGTTTTATATTTCATTTGTAAGGCTACTTAAAACAATAAACCATGCAATCACCATGAATGCGTGTATTCGTGAGTGCTGTTTCGAGTGACGTTCGCTCGACACGAAATAAAGGCATTTTGCCACAATGACCCATATACACAACCGATGTTGAATGTTTCATGATTAAACGCGATTTCATCAAATATGCTTTTGAACTAATTTTCGACATTTTTTTTAAAAAATCCTTAACTTTTTCGCGTTTTAATTTCCTGAATACAAACAATATCACTTCCCCATTTCGGAATCTCTATGAATGAAATAGCTGTCATATCCATGAATTCCACTGTTTATTTGCTAACCAAGTTTCTGATATCGCTATCACTCAAATAATAGTTCATGTTGTCTAAATACAATTTATATTCTCGAAATTACACTTAAGACTTTTTTTTGAGAATTTTTTGAAAATTTGCTGAGAATACTTATGACAAAATTGAGAATCAGCCAGAGTGTTTGAAAAAGATAAGGAACAACATTTGGTAAATGTGCCTGTTAGAAAGCATACCAGTAAGTTATAAATGAAACAAAATGTGTCATTAGCATCTTTCACATCCGTGACTAGTGAAATATTGATATTTTTATAATCGAGAAATGTTTTTGTTTAACACATAAATAACATGGTTCAATTCTGTAACAGGTTATATTTATATTGTGTTCATATTGTATGATCCAAGAAAGCTTTCAAATTTATTAGTATCATTAACTGGAACTGCTAGGAAAGTGGTGTTCAGTATTTGGGTAAAAAGTTGTTAAACCCATTAGCAATTGTTGGCTAAAATCCAACACACAAATCTAAATTTTTCTGTCTCCTGTTATTTCTGAACCACTATGGCTACCGTCCTTCTCATGAAGCTAATTTTCTCTCTACTATCTGCATCTTTTAGTGTACTATTATTACCAATGTGCTAGCTAAATAGAAACAATAAGCAATCGTTATGTCATCATTTTAACTTGCAATGTGAACGGAACAGTGCAGGTTTGATTCAAAAAATCAAGCATCTGTGCAGAATTGCGCTCTCCTTATATTAATTATACGTTTCAGAAATTATTAGTGGTGATCCATAGTCAAAACAATAAATGAACATTAAACTTATTTTTTACACAAAATATTTTTAAACTTATAATGAACACTTTTCCTGATGAAAGGGGCACATTTCTGCAATTGTAAATTTCTAACAGTTGTATCTTCATTATTATGATTGCGCTGATTAGAGTTAGGAGAATAGCATTAACAAAAAAATATTTAATGGTGATGCTGATTCATCAATACGTTCTTTTCGCATCTGTATTGCGCATGTGTGACCTTTATCAAGGTCCTTCCTAGGCATACCCAAACGTTGGCGTCATGGCATGTTTCGCCCACTTCGCTTCATTTAGTTTAGTTTTTCATTCCAGTATTTTGTGTGAATCACGGGCATTCACAATCGTATATTATTCAGGATATTTTTGTGCTGATACAAGATAATAATAATAATAATAATAATGATGATGATGATGGTGATGGATGTGGTGATGGCGGTGGCGGTGGCGATGGCGATGATGATGGTGTAAATTTGTTCTGACGGCGCGCTTTTAATAAGGAGGATAGCACTAAGGCGCCCAGTGGACCTTTCTTCAGCCTTGATTGACATAACTTCTCGGGCGAATAGCGTGACTGATAGCGGTCACATGATATTATTTCCTGTAAACAGGAATCGCCGCCATTTTAAAACTCAGAAAACTCGGTGGTTTTTTTACTTATATTAATATTTTCGCAACGTTTATTTCATACGGGGTAGCAAAACTATAGTGAATTTCACCTTGATATATTCTCGCTTCCCACTGTGTCAAAAGAATATATTTTAACGCACTTAAATAAGACCATACGTTTGATAACGCTAAATAATGGTGAAGAGATGCTCGTATGGTCTGCGTAACTCTGACACGAGTTACCTTAGGGCGGGCGCGCACTAGGCGACTTTGGTCGCGCGACTAGCCGCGCGGCTCGGTATTTTCTGCGCTGCTAGCCGCGCGACTGTCTACGATGACCTGTTTCACCATTTGCCACGATGAACGTCAAAGAGGCAGTTGCAATATAAATATTGAGAAAACGTCGTCGTAAATGTTCAAGATGATTTTGGATACATCCCATGCTGGTTAAGCGCCATGAACTAGGAATGTTCGATACATTTATTACTGACCTTAGACAACACGATGGCAATTTTTTTACTATACACGTATGTCTGTGAAATCATTTGACGAATTGTTAAATTTAGTATATATACTGTTGGAAAGTTGTGACACACGTATGTGGAAAAGACACGCGAATAGAGGCGATCTGGAAATGACGGTCTAATATAGCCCCCATTGCTTTGGTGTTGGCTGCGGTCGCCAAGTGCGCGCTGTACCATTGGTTCATACAGTACTTGGTTGTCGCATGGCTGCCCTTGTCACCTGCGCAGTCGCGGAGATTTCTAGCTGCCGCGCGACTTCCCAGTCGCTGCCGCCTCGTGCGCGTTGCGCCATTGCATGCAATACTCCGTAACGAGCTGCGCAGCTAGCCGCGCGACCAAAGTCGCCTAGTGCGCGCCCGCGCTTAGACGGCACTCTTGAAATAATAGTCATGCAAAACAGGTAGGACTAGACAATTTAAGGTACCATAAGGCAGGTATATGGAATTTTCTGGAAAATTTTTGTGAAGCCTATCACAATTGCGGATATTTATATAAATACTATATATTCATGGGAGGCGACAAGTTGTAGAAGACATCAATGTCATAAAATAGAGGTCAGTAGAAAAATGTGACAAAGAAACAAAATAACAATGGCACTAGGGTATGACCGTATCCATACAATCATCCTAATAAAAGTTTATATAAAAACCACAAGAACTTAACAAAATACCTCTAATTTTGTGTGTGTACTTGCGACAATGAAAATAACACCGATTTATTATTGTTACAAAATCAATAAATGAAGTGTATAATAATTAAAATTGATTACTCAGGTGCTTAATACTAACCTAGCCATACTAATTTTGTCAGGGTCTCCAGGCCTTCAATCTTTTCAATGATGTTATTATCCAACTGCAGTTTCGTCAGATTCTTGAAAGTCCATAAGTTGTCGATTTTTAAAATATCTAAAATTTACACACACTAACATAAACATTGTTCGTAATACACAACACTCTCAAGCTGATAATGAATAAATAATAAATAAATATTAGGCATTTATATACCCCCTACTCCATGCACACATGCTCACAGGGTAGTCCATGGTGGTGTGCAAATAGCAACTATTGCAGTTGGTGTGTATGTTATGGACTATGTTATTATGTAAGACTTACACATTGAATCCTAGTTGAATAGTCTTTATGGAAATTAAAATAATACATTCTCTAAGAAAGAAAAACTAACATGTCATGAACATTTGTATGTAGTAACATTATTATTCAGCTAAATATTATTCATATTAGCAAGGTTTTTACGTGTGAAAACATCAGAGTGCAACATATTTTTGCGTGGCGAGTCACTGAGTCCATTTTTTATAATTAATATAGGTACTTTTAGTAAATTTACTAGTTTAATATATTTACATGATTACTAAAAGAATTTCAACAATGAGCTTTACGATACCTATTGGGCCGAGAATGGAAATAGGACAGTGTAATTTACAGTGTAAATAGGCAACTATTCCGTACTCAGAAAATCAGTTACTGTGGCTACTAAAACAGGTATTTTCAAAAACGCTTAAGATTATAATCATTCAGTTGATAATTCTCATAAAACCTACTTTTGAAATCCAGGCGCAAAGAGAAGACATCATCTAAATCGAAACCCTCCTCCTTTGCTATGCGACCTGCCTCATCCTTTGGCCCCTGCTCCTCAACAGCTTTCATGATCATATTGTCATCTATGACGCTTGGCTCAACTGTGTCGTACATACGACTCATTGCGTCCTTTGTAATATTCTTTGACGGGGAAATATGATGTAAAAGGTTTCAAAAATTATAACATAATCACGATAATGGACTAGATGCGGGCAAATATGAAAGCGTCGTGGGTTACCTGGTAACCATTTTGAAAACGTCTCTTAAACCACCCAAAGCGAAGATTCACGTTTCCGGTCATGTCCCGTTAGACGAGAAAGTCATGAGATATAATGTTGATTCAACCTAATCCGTCAAACACTAAAAAAACTTAAGAATAGTAACCTGTACTTTTAAGGTAGTAGTTCATCTACTTTATAGGCATGATACGATCATATACATATTAGTGTTATCTTGTATAATGTAAAAGATATCAAATGTTGTCATCACATTTTAGGCTAATTTTTATTCTACCCAATCCGCCTAATGCTAATGAAACTCGGAAATAGTAACCTGTACGTACTTTCATGGTGGTAGTTCAACTACTTTATAGGCATAATACGATCATGTGCATTATAGAATTATCTTGTATAATGTAGAAGATAACAAATTCTGTCATCAGTTTATTAAGCTACGAAGATTCATCAACATTAATGACATTCTGATTCTGATCTGTACAGTGCATACCTCGCGCTGCGAGTATTATCGCACTTTCCATTCAAATTAAAAATCAATTTTTTTATTAATGTAAGATATCAGTTAAGAAAAATACGAAATTGCAGTTCTGTTGGAGCAAAACACGAGTGTTACTCAGAACATGACATTGTTTTATTATTTGAATGAACGACTGGATAAACAAAGGAATGTATGTGTGTAACAATAGGCTGGGAACACAATCCCATTGCCTAGTTTGGTAGTGGTCCTTTGCAAAGCTAGCTTGTGTTCGCACGACAAATAGATAAGCCTCAACTGAAAAGTTTTGGGGAAACGCTATGGCGTAGACGCACGGAGTCTGGGCGCTGGACCTCTGTCCATTCAGACAACTGGTGCCCAATGCCTACAGAATAGCCTACATATATCGAACACTTCGCTTAATCTCTGACTGTTGATGACTACATACGGATGATGACATGGCGGGGTGGTACGCACCATAGAGTCCATGCAGAGGGCATCGAAAACACAGCAACATCAGAGACAGCAGTCATTACTCTATTGTTCGAAAAATACAATTTAAATCGCAATATACTAGGATTAATTTGCTTTTAAAGATACTCGAACATGCAGCATGCCGCCAACTCACTAACTATTTAAATGCGAATTCTCTGCTTTCTCCTGATCAATCCGCCAGCAGACAAAACTTCAGCGTAGAAACTTCCCTC
>WURV02190011.1:0-12486 GCA_011762755.2 Epimenia babai | reverse complement strand
ATTTCCTATTGTGGAAGGCGCGGGAAAAAATCCCTGGTTTATGCTGGTTCGAACTCGCAACCTCTGGTTTGAAAGGCTGCGCTTCTAACCACTACACCACTGGCGCTTTGTGTGTTAATCATAGTAGGAGTAGTACTTTAAATCGCGATATTTGTTTGAGGGGATTCACAGTGGAAAATCCGTAAATCTCGCGAACAATTCGCGACTTCTCTTCAGATACCACGAGAAAGTGCCGTACGACCCGCCTAAGGTGGATCTGAAGGCTACATACGGTCTGGCGAGCCCCATCGACTACAGCCCGGCCGCGATGAGTCCGTTATGGACCGCTGAGGTGTACCACAAGTTTGACATGAAACTCCATCCCAAACCGGAACCCAAGGTCATTGTCTCGGCGCGATATTATTATCATCCAGATCATGATTATCTTTTATTATACCTGTTTTTTTAACACTAGAATTTCATCGTTATACAGTATGAACAACCTAAAAACAACAGAGACTTGTGTCAGGTAATGTCAGGTAAAAATGCACTTGTTTCGATACATACTACATTTTTATGGGTGGGAATTTTAAATTTTTTTTATTTTTTACTTATTTTAGAAATTATGTTAAAGTAGATGCAGATTTTAGAACTCTTGAGCAGTGAACTCTGGCAACATTTGAGGGTGCTTCAAATTTATTTATTATTATTATTATTTTATTGTTATTATTGACATAAATCTGACAAATTTTGTTATTTTCTTGCATTTTTTGAAGGAAAATTCTACCATTACCCAGTGCGACGGTGCAAACAACCTAAAAACAACATGAACATAAGTCTTACAATTATGGTAATTTTCTTGCATCCTTCTGTGTGTTTTTTCTAAGAGTATGAATGTTTGTCACCTCTCCCACCCTGTCTTATGCCAATTCAAGCATTTTGCCAGATCTAACAGATTTACCTAATTTTCAGCCATGACATATATGATATACCTATAAAGCCATTATCAAATGCTAGAATGTCACGAGCTATAACAGTACTATTAAGTTTTCATGGAGCGGTGACTTGTGTGGGTATTCATTACTCCGTCGACATCGTTACCATAGTAACTAGACCGAGCGTAATATGACAGATCTCTTATCTAAGATCGTGCAGCGTGTTGCAGAGGGCTTGGAATACAGAGACCAGCCCCACCCCCAATGAGGGTTGCTCGTCCCACACTGATATCACCTCCACTTTAGCATAACTCTATCCATTATTTTTTATTATTACTGTCGTCGTTGTCATCATCATCATCGTTATCATCATCATCATGATTGTCATCATTATCATCATCATCGTCATTTTCGTCATTATCATCATCATTATTATCATCATCATCATTATCGTCATTATTATCATCATTATTATTGTCATTATCATCAACGTTATTGTCATTATCATCATCATTATCGTCATTATCATCATCATTATCATCATTATCGTCATTATCATCATCATTATCGTCATTATCATCATCATCATCATCATTATTATCATCATTATCATCATCATCATAATAATTATCATTAACATCATCATCATTATTATCATCATCATCATTAACATCATTATCGTGATTATCATAATCACTATTGTCGTCATTATCATCAACATTATCGTCATTATCATCATCATTATCTTCATTATCATAATCATTATTATCGTCGTCATCATTATCATCATCATTATTATCACCATCATCATCATTAAAATCATTGTCATTATTATTATTCACCATGTTATCACAGCCGGAGAAACCCGAGAATTTAGCGTCGGTGAAGGAGAAGGAATACCCGATGAACGATAAAGACCCGAAGAACGTCAGCGGATGTGTCCTGTCTTAGTTACACATCAAACCGACTGTCTTTTAATCTTCTGTAAGTCTATTTGAAATGACTAAATGATTCGGACCTCGGTTAAAGTCTGTCAAAACCAGTTTATGCATTCTTTGAAAACTATGCCCTCTTGCATTGCAAAAACTGATCTAAGAATATTATACGCATGAAATTTAGATGTTAAAAAAAATTAGATCTGGTATTTTAAGATGAGTTCGTTATCCTACAGTATAAATAAATACAATTGCTGCATGATCCTATTTCTGTAATGTTCAAAGACACATGTTGTACATTGTCATACTATTTATCTTATGTGGCTGGTGCTATCGCCATGACGACACAGGCAAACATTTATTTCTCCTGTTTATCGTTTTGTTTTCAAGTTTTATGTATTGCTCCCTTACAAGTGGTATGTATTGTTATAGATTATATTGGGTTTATATGAAGTGTCCAATATCGGGTATTATTAAGTTTTACACTGAAATGTTAACCACAAATATTGTCTAGCGTCACTTAGTTTGACATTCATGTAGAGAACTTGATATATCTCGCGAACTACGCATGGTTTAAAAAGTTAGTCAGGCAATAAACAATACCATGATAATATACTGTCTGATAATTACATACAGTCGATCCTTTCCGGTGAAAGATATCTATGCATATCTCTGACCTGATCTTTCTTGTGGTACCTGAGACGATACATTTGATAATGACACCTGTAACCACCAATAAACCTCTCAACAAGTCGATAATTTGTTGCCCAAAATCTTTAGCTTAGCTTTTTGTTGCAGGATTTACTGTTGACCATCGGGTAGGGCATTTACTAGGGAGATATGGCAAAGTGGCGAGATTGCTGGATGCTATAAAACCATGGATTCATCCAGTGTCTAGTCACTGACTCGCTATAATGATGCTGGCATCTTCCAGACAAAAAGAGTCTCAGACACACAAACCCGCCGAGCATATGCGTCTTCGCTGTAATTCCGCAGCGTTTCTGGTGTTTGTTGGAATAGCGTCTATGGCACTAACCTCTGTGCTGTCTCATCTTGTACACAATCATCGGCTATAGCAGATATAGGGGAGTGTGCGACAGACGTAGGTCGTGTGTCGACGTTAGGAACCAGTGGGGTGAATGGACAGTGGTCAGCTGTCCACCACCAAGACTCGGTGGGTCTCACAACGCTGTTGCCCCTCCCCCACAATAACCGAGGCTAATCTATTCGTTGTGTTAACCACATAGGCTGCTTTTTAAAGGTCCAACGATGAATGATGAGTCTAGACAACTAGTTAATCCCGATATGGTAATACATAAGCGTAGCCATGAGTGAGGGAAGGGCCCATTCGTTGTGTTAACCACATAGGCTAGCTTTTTAAAGGCCCAATGTCTAGACAACTAGTTAATTTTGACATGGTAATACATAAGCGTAACCATTAATGAGGGTAGGCCATTCATCAAATGTATTTAATTAACAGGTAGCACCATAACCCCACCTTTTTAATACTTTTTTACCTGCAGTAATGAGGTAATAACGCAGTACTGATTACGTTATGGTACATTGCAAGATAATTACTACAACCTACCCATCATGCAACAAAACGGCTCTATGTATATTTACAAGAAACAACATGAAGAACTTTTGTCGTGATTTTACACTACAATTTATTTCGACATTATGCAATGCACAGAATGCAATAGCGGACAATAATTAAATACATGACTCTGTATTTAGTTTGATAGCTTATACAGATCCGTATTACGACAATGTCAGCTCGGATTGTCTCCCCTCCTGAAATGGTATAAGGTCACCGCTAGCACTTCCTTTACCACGTCCGAATATTATCCAAAAATTGCTCCGCAGTGTTATCAAGGAACTGTTTTGGGACGTGTATATAGCCAGTTTGAAACATTGCCTCGGATCAGGGATGGGGGAAACTGTGGTTAACTGGTCAAAATAGAGCCATTTCAAAAGTGCATGCAGTAACCTAACTAAAGTCTATATTCTACATATTTGGACATTTTACGTCATATCCAGTGACTATAATATTATTATCCACTTTTTTACAGCTATAAATAAAAACGAAAAAACACCACTACAATTTCTGTATATACCTTTCACTACGAAAGTGTATGGACTACAATTTTTCCTTGTTACCAAGTTTCCATTGTTAGCTCAAAACTTTCACCCAATCGCGTTTGGCGCTCCAACCTCATCCCTCTATATCCTGTAAGCTCATTTCTGAACAGTTTTTAGAACTTTATAACACCCTAACCAAATCTTTAAGGTTCACCATAAATTATTCATGTCTGGCCATCAGTACATTTTGTACCAACATTTTATGTACATTTTTCAACTTTAATACTTTGTTATTTTAATTGGTAACTTTCCGTCCCCACTGGTCGAGAGGTTACCACCGACAATTTGAGAAGCGCCTATTTTCTGTAACATCTTACATTCTCATCTTGTTACAAGGGGGCATAGGCTACATACGATAAACTAAATAATTCAATAAATATTTGTTAATTATTATCCCGTATGCTTTATATGTACAGGGTGGGCCAAAAATAAACCAAGCCAAAGTATACAGGTAGTCGTAACTGCGGATTGGGTCAACCGATTTGAAAAAATTTGATGACCTTCCAATTGACATACAGAATGCATCTTATTTGAACTCATTCAACCCTCTGCTAAAACGCCATCTCATAATGACTTGAACTAATATCAACTAACGTTCACTTTTAAACCACACCTCACCCTGGTCCCCCTCAGCACGTGGCAGATTTTCCTTCTTTTCCCCTTTTCTCACACCCCTGCACATACCCTACCTTATCCCTCCCCCACTTCTATACACTTCTATCTCACCTGCCTCCCAACTTACATTCCCTGTCCATATGTCCACATATTGAGTTATAATTATTAACTAGGCCAAGTAACGTGTATTTTGTCTATATATAGAGGGCAACGGACTTTATACATATGTAATAACTATAGCCTCTCCCACACACACCCTCTTTAAATAATTAGAAATAATAATGAAAAAAAACAGTTATGACAAACTCTACGGCTTGGCTAGGTTTATTTTGGCCCAATCTGTGTAAAAAATAACAGCATTACTTAATACTTATGCAGAAATCGTAGTGTTTTTTTACCAACTTGACAATACGTCATGGAGTGGTCGATAATCATGTATCTGAAAACTGCGATATAAAAAGATTTCTCGCGTATTTAATATATTTTTTCTTTCTTACGTCAATAGTTTAATACGATGTAATAACACACACGCTGTTGGGTTGTTACCCGATGGTGCTGTTACAACACTCGGATACATAAAATTACGGATCACTCCAGCAATCGTAGGTTGTTAGCTTTGTATTTATGTCGTATTACTTATGGAATAAAAATACGCACGACATTTATCTTGAATGACACGAAATTCTTGTGTCAATATTCAATTAGACAAATAAATATTGACACATATTACTTGTTATAATTTGATTAAAAACAAATCAAATATATACCAAACTCACCTAGTGGTGCCAATGTAAACCTCTATAACCCAGCGTCGAATTTTACTTCTTTTGTACTTGATGAAATAAAAGTATTTTTAAAAGAATTTATCGTACTTTCATTTCATAAAAATGCACATATATTTAATTCAGTTGATAACGTAAACTCCATGATTGTCAAAATCATAAAATGAATACACATTTTCTTTAAAATTTTCTAAAAGCTCTCTATTAATCGCTGATCGTTTACATTGAAATTTTAAATGCATAAACTGTAAAAAATTTCATTAAAACTTAATCAAATTATAAAATAATAGTTAACATCGGATAACAATGTATATACACAGCCCTAAGGAATCCTCAATTGTGAATTTTTTGAAAACTTTTTATAACATCAAAAGAGAAAAGTTACTTAACAGGGTATAACTAACAGTTATGCTGTAACATATCGCAGTAACAAAGAATCCACTCTACGTCGAGCTCTATAGTTTATATTTAAACAATAACAGTCAATTTTCGGTTGATTTTTGTGCAGACATTGTCAACGTCAAGTGTGTCTACCATCAGATATGATTAGTCAGTATCCTTAGCAGTTAGGTCGTCAGCATCGTACAGACCTACCTTCTTGTGAGTGTTAGCCAGTTCGTGAATTAAAACCTATCTAACACTTCGATCGGATTTGTTGGTTCGGGTTGTTGATTGTTTACGGTACGGTCCAGTGGCATGCATGTTCAATGACAGAAAGTTCCAGAAAGATCGGTGCTGCGGAGAGTCTCTGGCATGACGTCATCAGAGTCGCTGCAGGAAGACGTGAATGCGGCTAAGCGTTCTCCTCGTGCAGAATTCTCAGATCGGGATCCATTCAAGAAGGCAGTAAGACCCGGGGCCAGGATGTTATTAACTCGCAGATAGTGTAATAGGTCGTGTCATTTGGCGTAGACGTTGCGGGATGATATAACGACTGCGTTCCGTGGACACGCAGGAATCTGCAGTCTGGTCAGTCAACCGCGCGTGGCTGTGTGTATCAACAGTCGAATGGCGCGCGAGATACCACATTCAACGTAACTCGAAATGTCATATGATAAGATAACATTCCTGTTTCATGCGTCCCGCTAACACCACGTTTAGTTATGCCAAATGCTTGGAATAAAGATTTGACAAAATTATATCCGGGTGTGGGAGACGCCATCATGTCAGCTTATCAGAACCTGGCTACCACATCGAAAAGGCCGAATTCAAGGTATCTACATGGCCCACGAACATGACACTTGTTTAGTGAATATACCTCTATATACATAGTAGTATATACGCTACATACATGCAACTTATACCAAGCGGATACAATATCCCAGGATTATAAAGTATCTAGTAAATTCATCGTGGTTTTGGGTTGTTGAACATCGTTACTAACTAACCACCCCTTTAGTTAAAAACTCGCCTTATTTACACACAAGGTCAGAGGTTATATACACACACTTGTATAGCTGTTTGAATAAAATAATCGGGTCATGGACGAAACGAATTTTACCAACAATAACAGGATTACGGATATTTTGGAATAAAAACGTCGACTGCGGTAGGCAACGTCGCGCCTACGTAAAGGTATATGTAGGAATAAATACATAAATTCGGATAAAACGGGTATATCTGTGAACACATGTCAGTTAATACATTCAATATAGAGGAATAAATGGTCATGCTATGGAGATACGAGTATATATTATAGTTTGACGATGTTATTGTATTGTTATTGTACACTATACTACACTACACTGACCACACAGTGACCAGCGGCTGAATCATCATCGCTGAAGGCACCGGAAGCGGAAATACTCGAATACTCGAGCAAACATCGCGATCGTTTCATCTGTTCTTTAAATTTGAGTTGTTCGCGATAATCGTACGTTTAAAAATCAAATCGTTTACCGCAATAACAACGTTTTTATACACGAGCAGCGGCGTGGGTGTGGATGCCTGTATTTTGCCACGATGCGGCCGCGGGTCACTGCGGGGTCAGTGGCGACCTCTCTGTCGGCCATAATCATCTAGGGAGCTACACACTACACTAACACTACGTTATATACAAAACATCGCGATATTCCATGTCCAACAAAACTCAGTTTTTTAATTTCGCGTGATCTGAAAAGTTATTCGGACGTGGAATATCAGACTCAATGGATGTGCAAAAAATGTGCGTAAAAAATGACGGATCGTCGACTTTAAGTAACCTCATCCGGTAGACAATCGGAAATGAAAAAACTTTGAGCAAATTCCTCCTAGTTAACTTAAATAAGCTAAAGTTTTATTCAAAAATTTTGCATTTTTAACGATGGATCGCATATTTACCGCTATCTCTTCTTAAATTCAATTATTTTCTAAACTATTTTATTAAAAGAATCTACCTGGACAAATATAAAAAACTCTACGCTACTTCTACTGTAACTTACTCGAGGAAAAAATTTTTATAGACACCAAATATTAACAATGATGTAATTAATACCAGACGCAATTTTACCTGAGTATACTGTATATGAATTTTTACCATACAAACTATCAAATTGATGATATAACGTTTATGCGAATGTAAAAACACTCCCTCAGATTTCGAAATGTCTCTCGTTCAGCTGTATATTTTCTCTTGAAGTGTCTCAAATACACCAAAAACTTAGAAACTTAGCCGTTGACCAACAGCGATGATAAGAACATATTTCAAAGTGTCACTCCGATAGATATAAGCCACTACTCACCGTATTATTAAGGTACCGAACATGGCTGTCAATTCTACCCCCCACCCCCTGATCTTGAGAAAATAACATCAGCTGGATTTTTTGGATAACGAAAACGACTGAAAAGGCTCCATCGCATGCTTTTCTAGCACATTCTTCTGTATTTATATTATTGCAGGGAGTGCTTTTACACCGACAGCAAAGCGTATATCTTAGTAAGTAGGAAAAATTGATTTCATTCAGTAAAAAGTTATGTGAGAAAGGAAATTGTGAGAAAGGAAATTATGAGAAAGGCAGGAATCTACTCTGGATGCGGTGATCACTTGGTGATATTTTTGTACCATGTACCTAACTATACCTCATTTATAAATATAGTCATGTTAGCACTATGTGAACATTTTGGCTCTTGAATGATTAGGGAGTATTGTTGTCTAGCTTGGGTAAAAAGCTATTATGCTTAATATGCGAAGAAAAATTTTTATGGTGCGTGTAGCTTTACTGACAAGCACGAGATGTTTTATGCGGTGGTGGTGGTTGTAGGGCATGTTTCAAAGTAAACAACCCCATCACCAAGCCGGGCTGCTATGCGCTGTACTGTACTTGAAACATTAACTATGCCATGCTCCTCCCCCTCATCTGACCTATGGAGTACGGGAGTGCATCTATTTATAGCTACCACGCGTGGAGACATTAATAACTTTTGTGGCGAGTAATGTCAAACAAAGCCGACCTTTTCTTCATTCAACGGGGCACCACACGCCACTGAGGCATGCCCATCGGTATGTTCAACGTTACAGTCACGCATGCTCGAATATATTATCGGCAAATCGCGTTTTGCTCGCTAAATTATTGACCAATCGGAATACCGCGCATGTTCGTCTGCTTGCTCTCGTGCCGTACGACTCGACTACTGACGGGGGTCGCTATGATCGCCGGCTACTGTGTACGCAATATTTGTGTAGTCAACGAACCAAACAATACTCAACACGTACCGCAACGATCGCGATACAAGCAACCCGCATTACTGTAACCTTGGAGACAGCAGACGACATCTCCCTCTCGCGAGAGATGGCACGGAACTTCGCAATTTATATAGCTGTTCCATATTCTACTCATTCCTTCCGCTCATTAAATCACTTTCATTTTTAAATGCACGGGAAAAACCCATCAGAGGTCTAGCTTTTAGTCTGTGCATTTCTGCGCGTATAATGTTGTTGCAAGGTATTCTTAGGCGCATGGGCTGTGCAAGTCGCAAGTCAGAAAGGTTATTATGCATATAAGTGATATAACGATCGTTTTATATGCAAACTAACTTCTGAAATCTGCGGAATGTCACTGTAGAATGCGACGTTTGTACGTAGACTGATTGTCATTGGCAATAAATGTTAAAATGTAAAAAACGCTACGTATGTACTAGTAGAGGCAGATGGTAGAAGAATTTTGATGAGAGTGTATAAGAGTATAAGAGAGTAGATGAGATGGGATGAAGGTGACCGTGCGGAACTATTTACAGACAGGTGTAGTACTACACACGTGATGTGCTGCGCTCCCTTGACAATGAATATGGCCTCCAGGACTTGTGGCAGACGACGGTATTCACATTGCGTCGTGCCGCATGAACCCTTGGCCGAAAAGTCAGATGTTGGGCAGGTTGTATTTGGTCTTGGCTTTGGCTTGTGACGCTAAGTATTTGCCGTGTGGGGCTGGCGAGGTGGACGTTGAGGTGGGGCCTGTGCCGAGATGGGGCAGTGTCTGAACGAGCTGCACCCACAGGACATAACGAATATATGATAATGTGGATGTGGGTCAGAAGAATCAGGATGGCAGGACTCTGGAACAGCGTCGGCGCCAGTGGAGAAATTTTTAGAAGTATGGCCTTTTTTGCCAGTTCAAATCCACTTAAACCGGGTTTTTATTATTGCATCTCCCACTACAGGAAGTGAGCAGGATTTGTGTGCCTAACTATCGTGACAGATTTGTGAAAAATTGGACAATTGTTTGCTGACTGCTCAAGTAACTTAGACTATGACTGACATGTATGTTAGCAGACGCTAACCGTTAACCACTAAAAGACAAAATTGCGAAAAATTCTGTATAGCACCATTAAAAGCCTCGTTTTTTTTTTCATCATGTTACATCGTTGATGAACGGTTATCACCAATTTTTACCATCACAAATCGAACTAAAATATGTTGGATAATAAAATTACCCATATAGGCATAAAAATTTTGTTTGATAATGTAAAAAAAAGTTGGTTTCAGACTGACGATATGTATAACGTCTATCCATCATGGCAGAATAGATACATGTTTTAGTGTACTTTTAGGGGTGTGGGTTGCCCTTGTTACGCATATCGTAAATATGACAAATACAAAGGTAACATCTTTTCTGACTAACTAATATAGATCAGCACGAGCTATTGTATATCACTTCGTGTGGTGATATTACGTTTGCGTCTGTTGTATGTACTTTGAGAGCCATTTTAGGTATTTAAGAAGAATTATTAGTACTCATTAATGATGACTGAAAGGATGCTGAGAAAGGTCCATTCAAATATTAACACATCTAAATTTCAGGGTTACAGAACGAGATATCCAAATTTGGGGACGAAGGACAAATTAAGATTCATAAAATTCTCGATAAATAAAGTGCGAATTTGCTATAACTTTATAAACCACTAACCATGTTTTATGAACCGGTAAAGTCGTTAAAAACTTAATATAAATGTGGCGTCCTAGAATCGGGGAGTGGACTATCGGAATGTAGAACGATGACCAACCTTGGGACGTAACTGAGCGTCTCGCTTTCTTTCGATGACCTTTCTATGGTGTCTATGATCAAGGTCATCCGTGAGTTGAACACATCGCTGGGACTCCAGGAAACCGTGTGACATGAGAGTTTCGCAGGTCATCCGCTCTGCCGGGTCGAGCGTCAGGCAACCCTGAGTAGCGTATAATGGATGTCTATGTACCAGCAATGTGGCCATTAATGTACCTAACCTATAAACAATCTACAGTTCTTGTCTTCTACTAGTATCGTCGATGTTTGCAAATCTCAGGTGGCCCAACGGCTAGATCGTCTGGATCTCAAATCGAATGAATTCCAGAAAATTCCGATAAAATTCTTATATATTATATTGCGTTTAGATGCTCTGAAATTTGTCATCTGTGGGCAACTCTTGGTAGCGCTTGGTTATCTCAGGGTTGCTTCCCTTTGATGTGGCCGTCTTTCGGATGCAGACGACATTGCCTATCATGTCGGCTATGACGGGCAGAAATTACTCCATGACCGAAAAGTCATATAACGGACTATGTCGATGTACAGTCTCTCAAAACTGAAATGGCAGCCCCAAAGGCCTGCATCTACCACCCACCATCTGACTACTGACTCCAACCGCAGTTATCCACGACACATTTCACTACTAGTGACGGCAAACTACGGTTGTTATGACTAAACATAAAGACAAAATCCCGGAGCGGCCATTTTAAATGTTTGGGTTTCATCTGATGGCAGATTCGACGAGATTGATTCATTTACATCACATATACAAACACGCACACACGCAGAGGCACTTACACGCACACGCATGCACATATACACACGTACACACACACACTTACACACACGTACACACACACACACGTACACACACACACACGCACGCGCACACACGTACACACACACACGTACACACACACACACACACACACACGTACACACACACACACACACGTACACACACGCACGCGCACACACATGCACACACACACATGCACACACACACGTACACGCACACACACACACACATATCGGTCATCTGCTCACCTTGAGGAAGCTCATCGTGTCAGTAGGGATACCAGGAAACTTCTCATCTAATGACTCCTGTATAACATCATATTAACATGTATAGAGGCGCACGTAAATCATTACTGACTCCTATCTCCAAAGTCCGTTTAAGTCCAAACAATGTCTTTATTTACGGGAGATATCATTTTTACAATATGCCACATGTCATACTCATCGAGGTCAAACATGCAGAAGGTAAGTCGATCCTAATCGTTAGATGTCGGTAACTGTAGGTGATTGCAATTGAGGAAAACCAACAACTCTCAATACATAGCATTCCTGTTGCAATACCAGTTGATAAAACAATTAAATACTATTTAATAAAACAAATCTGCAAGATTATATTTGTAAATTCTAAAATACTCTTAATACAATAAAACACTGCATTAATCGTTCAAAAATTGTTCTTTCATCGTTATTTATAGAGTATTTTTAAATCGTTCTTAAATCATTCTTAAATACACTGCATCAATCGGTCAAAAATTGTTCTTTCATCGTTATTTATAGAGTATTTTTAAATCGTTCTTAAATCATTCTTAAATACACTGCATCA
>WURV02190000.1:0-12487 GCA_011762755.2 Epimenia babai | reverse complement strand
ATAGCTGCCAAAAACATTTCATTGTAAACCGCATCTGAGAGCCTTTATTGGCTGATACTTGCGGTCTATAAATGTTGCACTTTACCTTTATCTTTACCTTTTTTTCTAGACATTACGTTCTTCTTGCGGAACTACTATCTCATCTCGCTGTTCGCGATGATCATCTGTCACAAATTCAGTGCTCGAAACGGATCAGTTGTCCGTTGGCACGTAGATCCCGTACCAGTAGCCTGAATGGATGTATGTCGAAGGTCAAGGATTACAAACATCGGAAAAAATTGGGGCAGGTAGTGTCGTGGGTGGAGCGTTAGAATTCAATCCAATAAACCCGGATCAGTAAATGTCCCTGGCACAATAACCTTGAAATGGTAGATCTTTCGCACGGGTCAGGTGAAGGTCAACTACCCAGACTTGGTGGTTCACACTACCTAACACTCGGGCGCTAATTCCTTCGTTGTTAACCACCGGCTACTTTTGTTGTAGAGGACCAGTGATCACCCAAACACGGGGGTGACGCAGCTAATCGTTAAACGATACAAACAGCGGTTTTGAAGAGATGCTGTGAAATCGGTAACATATCTGCAGACGCATATTGCTGAATATCGATACAATGAACAATTCTCGGTTATTTCCCTTAGTGCGCCCTTTCCACATGGTATAAACAATTGGAGTGGTAACACCTCGATGGCGCACTGCTGAGATATACTTAGATCACAAGCTATCGAATGTTAGAACATTCCTCATCAGGTAAATGAAGAATTTTCACCTGATGAAGAATCTTCTAACATTCGAAAGCTTGTGATCTATATCTCCGCAGTGAGCCATAGAGGTTAATTTGCTTATAATTATATTAACTGACTCACACGGCTACCACAATGAGTTCCTTCCACATAGGTTAGCATTGTAAAGGGCCAGGAACGGGCCATACAATGATTAATTAGTTTATCAACTTTTTTAACTACCTGGAGAAGCGGTTACCACTACATCCAAAAGGCACGACCTTAAACCCGCTCTGCGATTTTCCTCAACACGTCATTTATGCCCGCTTACTGAAGTAATCTATAATCTGTCTCTGTAATGGGTGGATGCTCGATATCATCATTGTGTGGGTGATACGCGAGCGTCAAAGGTATTGTATCTGCGCTGAATATAGTAGCTGCCATAAAAACACTCATTGTAAACCGCATCTGAAAGCTTTGGCTAATATTTGCGGTCGAGATCTGTTGTACTTTACCTCTTACCTTTCAACTAATTACCTAACTAATGTGGGCTCCATTGGAAAAGTTACGGCTGTACAATAGGTTAATTCCAGCGTACTAATTAATAGACACACCCCACGGAGTGAGGAAGGTCCCAAAATACAATAAAGCGCCCCATGTCACGTTATAAATAAAACATAGTCAAATTAATCCTTTTCCCCTTCACCAATGCAGACTCATCATTCAAATTAATAGTTCCTGAAATATTGCTCCTTTTGTCCAGATACGAAATACTCTGCCTGTTCTACATTCTCCGGGGGTTTTATGGCTTTTCCCGGAATTACGCGGAATAATACCTTTAGCTTCGCAGATATATATATCTATCTATATATACGACTATGGACTGAATGAACAGGTTCGTCATTATATTCCGTAGACATATCGCGCTATTGTTGGCCCGTCCAGTTTCTCTATTAATCACTTATGTATCTGGCGGACATGCAACAATGGAACATCCAGACGGATGAGCCTGCACAATGGTCTCCACCACATAGCACCACTTTAATGGTTTAATCATAAGAGCCATAAAATATTCCGTTCTATGTCGTAATGAGACATTTCCAATGATACTGCAGCTATGAAACACGTAAATTGTAATGAGAATGAGAGACCCTTTCGTCTGTATTCGTATTGAATAGCATCGAGCAAAAAATAATAATAATAATAAATAATCCATTTGTTTTGAAAGCATCCTAATAACTAGTATGTCTCTAAAGCGCCTATATACATTTCGTGTGATAACTAATTATATTGTATAACACAATAGTAAGTACATATAAGTTAAATCATAGCCTATCACAACCGTTAAATGGAATGAAATGGAATTCTATTTGATTTTGAATGCCCTCCCAACACATGGCAATCAATGACACCATACAAATTTATGGTTACTATGAATAAATAGAAATGCAAGGAGTATAAGGAATACAAGGAATGAAGTTCAAAGTCGAACTCAATATACCATAAGTGAGTCGAGAAAAAAGACGTATACAGTAAGATCACGGATAAAAAATATAGTTAATGAATCTAAAATACACTTCATAGCATAAAACTGTTATCATTCCTAACTTGCATGAGGGATATGAACAGTATGTATATGGGTTATACTTAAGTTTTGAGTAGTATATATATATATATATATATGTATATGAAAATTTATCGAACAAAAAAAATTTATTACAAGGTAAACAGGCTACTCAATATAATCAATATCACTGGATACTGGTATTCCTAAAAAATAATAACAATGACACTGGTTACATACATAGTATATGATATAATCATGTAATATCACTTGTTATTTGGAGGGAACAGAGTTAGTAATAATACTGTGTGTAGTTTTTGTAACATAAAAACAGTATTCATGAACTTTTCGTCACTTTCACAAATATATGAAAATTAATTCGCTATTATATATTATATATTTGGTTCTCAACTTTCTGTTTTTCTTGGGAAATGACTGCTAAAACTTTTCATGGAATAAACTTTAGTAACAGAATTTTAAGCTAATATAATTTGATGATCTCTTGTAAATTTTTAGTCGTTTTAATCAAACTTTAATAGTGTAGCCAAGTGACTCGTAAGTATTGCATAATGTGGTAGGGAACAGAATACCAGAGTGACCAAAAACTACCTTAGCGTGACGCAGTCGTTTTTAACACTCCACATCCTGTTTCTTACCTCACCTGAGTTTATGCTCGGTGAGCGTTTCTGATCAGAGTTCGTCCGTCCATCCATCCATCTATCCATCACATGTTAACATTTTCTTACAAAATTTTCTCAAGAACCGCTTATCGCAGAGGTCTGCCATTTGGCAAGTGTTGTCCTTGGGTAGGTATTTTCTGCATTAGCTAATATTATCATCATCGCAGCTAGGGGAGGTAACTTATGGCAATGTTTGTATTTTCTCTTAAAAATCATCTAAAGAACCTTTCATCACGGAGGTCTGCTATTCGGCAGATATTGTCCTTGGGTTTTGTATCTTTCAGATTTGTTCAGTAACTCGTTATGGAAGCAAATTGGGTAATTTCTATGGACTTTTTTATTTTAAAATCATGTCCGCTTACTGCAAAGGTCTGCTGCCCTTTGGCAGATATTGTCTGTATGTGTCTCATTCAGATTTGTTTAGGGCATCTCTATTTAGGCAATTAGAGGTGATTTCAGCCACAGTTTATCCACAAATCTGGAATTTTCTTTTTTCAGTATCTTAACGGGTATTTTCAGGTCTTTTTGGCCTCTTGTTTTTGATGTCAGGCTGTCACTGTTGTTGTTGTCTTTTTATTCTAATATCAAGATGGCCTCATTGGGCACTCATTTTGTCTTTTTCTCTTTTTTCAGGTGTGCGTCTTGAGGCCTTTTTGGCCTCTTTTTTACCTGACTAGTGTCCATTTTCTTAATGGTTTTTTGTTTATAAAATGAGACAAAATTTTAGCAACTCTGAGATGCTTGAATTCTGCATTGCTCGATGTGTTTTTTGATTTGTTCGAGGATGTTATAGAACTATGAATTGTCATGTTCATCAATCATCATCCTCATTATTTCGTATGGCAGCCACTCCAGCAACTGCTACAGTGACTTCTTCAGAATTCGCTTATCTATGCTCTCATGTGATGCTAATTTTATAGGAATTTCTTTATCTAACGTTTCATTCTTGTGCAATATTCAGCCAATTGGAATGGTTTTAAATATTCAGGTGACAATTTTAAAGCTCTTTTGGTCTATTTGTGATTTGTATTGAATGGATTGCATTATGTTTTCTATTTATTGAATATTCTTTATTTTATTCTCTTTGTAGGAAGACAGTGCGACTGTATCAGCAGTCTGCCAGCATGTAAGTAGAAAGCGGGCTACAGGTTATAGTCGGCCTTAATTGTACTGTGTTAAACATCATCACGATCATCGTACATCAGATGGAACTCATCTAGAGCTATAATGTGTGGCTCACAAGTTCTCTTTTGTAATTAAAGTAGTTAACTCTTTGTATTCTAGAACGGTTATATTATAGATTATTACTCTAATAGAGCGTTGGAATTTAAAGTTTGCGCAAAATCAACGCAATTTGAATTTACTTCTGCTATCGAATACTAACTATAGATCACTACACTAAATAATATAAAGACCAAAGAGATAGGACAGAGACTAAATAATATAAAGACTAAAGAGATAGGACAGAGACTAAATAATATAAAGACTAAAGAGATAGGACAGAGACTAAATAACATAAAGACTAAAGAGATAGGACAGAGACTAAATAACATAAAGACTAAAGAGATAGGACAGGGACTAAATAACATAAAGACTAAAGAGATAGGACAGGGACTAAATAACATAAAGACTGAAGAGATAGGACAGGGACTAAATAACATAAAGACTAAAGAGATAGCACAGGGACTAAATAACATAAAGACTAAAGAGATAGCACAGGGACTAAATAACATAAAGACTAAAGAGATAGGACAGGGACTAAATAACATAAAGACTAAATAGTATGATTAACGATCAGCTGAGAGCTGAGATGCATCTATGTTATAAATGTTACAGAAACTCTGGGTGTACCGTTCGGACTTGACAAAGGATCGGCGTATCTCCGACAGAGCTTCTGACGTCTGTAAAAGTGTCATCCACAAAGTTAGTGTACTACGTGTATATGCAGTATGTGACCCGAGTGAGCCTCTTGTCTTTGGATCATGATTTGTGTAAAAGTGTCATACACAAAGTTAGTGTACTACATGTATATGCAGTATGTGACCCGAGTGAGCCCCTTGTCTTTGGATCATGATTTGTGTAAAAGTGTCATACACAAAGTTAGTTTGCTACATGTATATGCAGTATGTGACCCTAGTGAGCCCCTTGTCTTTGGATTGTGATTTGTGTAAAGCATTGATAGACCACAATTATCTGCCAATATACTTGTTAGATGCATTTTTCAATGATGCTCAAGGCAGCTATTCAGCGCAGGCACAATACCTTCAACACATCACCCATGAAGTATACTGTAAAGCATCTGCTCATTTTAGAGATGGGTTTACTACAGCAATTAGGAATGATTGACTTGCTGAGGATCGTTACAGAACAGCCGACTGGCTGGGGGTTTGAACCCACGATTTATCGTCTACAAATGTAGCGCTCTCACTTTACTCAACTATCTGCTTCCCTTCACAGACTCAGACCTGAGTCGCGTAGAGTCGCGTGAAGTAAGGAAAAATTGACATTAGAAATTTCTACACACAATTGCCTGCTACTTATTTAAGCTTAAGGCTTGTGATGTTTTTTGTTTGTCAGCATTGCTCAGAAGATCTTCGGAAGGGCGAGCTACTTTTGTCGTGTCTCATTGAAAACGTTGATGAAGCGGAAGAGGAGACGCCGTGTAAACGTTTTATTCAACGTATTCTCACCATTGTCTTCGGAGATTTCAAGTTTATGGAGCCTTACTTCACACACTGTACAGACGATGTCAAGAGATTAGGGTGTGGCAGGGCTGGTCAGACCAACAAGGAAGAGTTTTGGGTGAGTTTGTGCCTTCTTGCTTTACATATGGTTCAGTCAATGTTAAGAGGCAAGGGTAGGGAAGGGCAAAGTTAGATATGTGGTTTGTTAGAAAGATTTGTTAAATAGACAGTGGAGTTACTTCTGCCAGGTGTGATCCAGGTGTGATCCAGGTGTGATCCAGGTGTGATCCAGATGTAATCGGCGATCACGCGGGTTGTCGTGTTTTATATTATATCAGTAGTTTTCTTTATTGAGAGACTGAGTACCGTATATTGCATGTGTATTAACCAGTTGTTGTGTTTCAGTCACATTCTGAAGGTGAGACTATAGAATGTCTTATGAACCCGAAACATCACGATACACTCAATGCTCAGTGTAAGAAGGAGCTCCTCAAGGTTCGTTCCTGGCCTCTATAGTTGGATTGCGATGTTTAAAAAAAATGTTCCGCTTAACCTTTTATTAACGATTAGCCAGATTTAGAGGTGTTAACCATTCATTAACCACTAGCCATAGTTGCAGGTGCTAACCATTCACTAACCATTAGCCATAGTTACAGGTGTTAACCATTCACTAACCATTAGCCATAGTTACAGGTGTTAACCATTCACTAACCATTAGCCATAGTTACAGGTGCTAACCATTCACTAACCATTAGCCATAGTTGCAGGTGTTAACCATTCACTAACCATTAGCCATAGTTACAGGTGTTAACCATTCACTAACCATTAGCCATAGTCACAGGTTTCGACCATTCCTTAACCATCACCTACAGTAACAAGTGTTAACCATTCATTAATCATTAGCCATAGTTACAGGTATTAACCATTCATTTATCATCCCACACATCTACACAGAGTTACAAGTGTTAACTATTAATTTACCATTGCCCACAGTTATAACTGATAACCATTCATTAACCATCACCTACACTAACAAGTGTTATCCATTAATTAACCATCACCTACAGTAACAAGTGTTAAGCATTTATTAACCATCACCTACAGTAACAAGTGTTAAGCATTCATTAACCATCACCTACAGTAACAAGTGTTAACCATTCATTAACCATCACCTACACTAACAAGTGTTAAGCATTCATTAACCTTTAGCCAGAGTTACAAGTCTCTATGATACATACAGGTATGTGCAGAAGTCTTAGACCACTTATGAATTTTCTACGTCAAGGAATTCTAGATGCGTCCTGTTTGAAATAAATGGCTATATTGATCGATGACACAATTTTAAGACAATAAGAATACTTATAAATACAAATTCACACAGTGAAGCAGGAAATTTGACAATATTTAGTATGGCCTCCCTTAGACTTCACAACGGCTGCGAGTCGGTAGGGTACACTATCGTGAAGTTCTTTCGGATATTCATGTAGAATTGGTCTCCAAAAATGTCCTGGAGAACCTCCCACAGTTGTCACTGATTTTGGATGCCGTTTGCTCTTCTCTCGCTTGTTTGCTCTTCTCTCGCTTCATGTAATCCCGTACGCCCTCAGTGATATTGAGGTCGGGGCTCTGAGGTGGCCAGTTCAGGACAGACTGTGTTCCATCATAAGTTTTGTGTTCTAAATATGTTTCATGATATTAGCAGAGTGTTTCGGGTCATTATCTTGTTAAAGTGATCACCTGTCAGACGCTTTCCAGAGAGCACAGCATGGTGTATTAGAATTTGTTTGTACTTTACTGCATTCAGTATTCCATCAACTTTGATAAGATTTTCAACACCATTCAATGTAATCAACCCCAAACCATAATAGACCCCTCCCCCCGCTAGTTTCACAGTTGGACTGCAAGCACGAATTTATGTACCTCTCTCCTGCACGACGCCTCACAAATTGTCTTGACCATGAACCAACTGTTTCAGACTTGGACTCATCAGTCCAAATGACACGACTCCACTGTTTACCAGTCCGCAGTTTGTGTTGTTTCACTAAATTCAATCTATTCTTGATATAAGGCTTACGCAATAACAGTTTCTTTGCCGCTACCCACCCATTGAGACCATTCTTCACAAGACTAGAGCGCTCTGTGGATGGGTGGACAATCTTCCTGGTTGAATCCTTTAAATCTCGCGTCAATTCCTTACTGGACCTGCATCTGTCTCTTAACGATGTTACCTTCAAATACTGTTCCTCACCTGTAGACAGTTTTCAGGTCTGCCAGACCTATTTTTATCATCGGTTATTCCAGTTTCTTCATTCTTCTGGATTCACGCCGTGAATGCCGTCTTTGAAAATCTCATCTGCTGACCATTTTCTCTTTCCAATTTGCCTTGCTGGTCCAGTACCAGTCTTACTTCTGTAAAAATCACTAATTTTAGCCATTGGCCCAAAAATATCATGGACAATGAGGTTAATATGAAAATATAGATCTCCCAAAAATGGTAATGTGTAGAAGTGTTATTATGTAGCATTCTGTACAAGTCCAGCATCCCAAGCTGACAATATGACCCGGTAATGAGTTATATTAGTGTAATAATAGGTGATATTTCAAGTACAGTCATATAACTAAATGAATTCAACAATGGGACACAGTCTGCCATGTTATATTGACTAGGCCACATTCGAAGGTATAGCTCTATTTTGCATGTAACATATCACAGATATTTTCATTCATCGTTTATTAACATTTTGATTATATGAATCAATGATATATTGGTATAAAATATAAAATAATCATATCACGGTTAAATTACAGGGCTGGTCTAAGACTGAGGTCTTTGTGCTTTTTTTGATGACAGGTCTCAGAACTACAATCTGATGACTACCACATGGACAGACCTCTGTACTATGGTGCATTAATTTTGTGATGACAGGTCGCAGAACTCCAATCTGACGACTACCACATGGACAGACCTCTGTTCTATGGTGCATTAATTTTGTGATTTCAGGTCGCAGAACTCCAGTCTGACGACTACCACATAGACAGACCTCTGTTCTATGGTACATTAATTTTGTGATTTCAGGTCGCAGAACTCCAATCTGACGACTACCACATAGACAGACCTCTGTTCTATGGTACATTAATTTTGTGATGGCAGGTCGCAGAACTCCAGTCTGACGACTACCACATGGACAGACCTCTGTACTATGCTTGTAAATCATCAAGGCAAGTGTTCTGTGCGGAGGTTGCATCTGGGGCTGGTGCAGTATACAACTGTTTAATGCAGAAGATCAATGATCCGAAAATGCCAGAAAAGGTCAGTTTATTTCCCACAAAAGAAACGTCTGAGGTGTATATCACGTATCGCTAATTCATTGATATTGTTGTAATCATTATTGATAAAATAACAATAAAATGTTATCACTGAATGTGGAGTGTTGTAATTTGCTATCGTAAAATGTTTCTTTTGAATGTTAGAGGTTTGGCTTGCTATATCATGAATACGATAAATACAAAGGTACACTTCTAGACTACCTGATATATCACGTTTGATTAGTGGCAGAGGTGATGTACAGATTAAATACAAGCTTATCCTGAATCCGAAATCATACTGTTGTCACAAAAAACATGACAAAAAGACTAGTCAAAGGTATGGTATGATGAAGAGGCCATGGTTGGGGTAAGAAAACAGGTGTGTGGACAAGATGGACAAGAACAGATGGAGGCTAGAGAACTCAAGAAAGGGTTGATAGAGAGAGAGCTAGTCGCTACAAGTCAGGGGTAAGAATAGCGGCGGGTGGCCAGCAGGAGGTAAGTAATAAAAACAGAGAGATGAAGGTAACGGAAGCAGGGTGAAATAAGGTAAGACAATAGATCTGAAGGAAGTGAATATTGAAAGTGAATTAATCTTTGGAGGGTAGGTCAATAAAAGCTTAGGTGGGCTAGTGTGTGAGAAATCCTTCATCTCTCCAATCCTTCAGCGAAACATGTGAGTCTGGCGATCGTCTTTAATTCTTAAATTATTCAATTGACGAGTTCTCTGGGGGGGATTTTTATGCGGATGAAGACTGGAAAGACTGTTTTTTATTTACTGTGACCATAAAATGTTGCTATTGGATGTTGACAGTATTACTATTTACTGTGACCATACAATGTTGCTATTGGATGTTGACAGTATTACTATTTATTGTGACCATACAATGTTGCTATTGAATGTTGACAGTATTACTATTTACTGTGACCATACAATGTTGCTATTGAATGTTGACAGTATTACTATTTACTGTGACTATACAAATACAATGTTGCTATTGGATGTTGACAGTGCCACAATATGTTACTGCGCCGTCAGAAAATGCTAGATGAAGATATCAAAATTGATAAAGCTTTTTACGATGCCTGCAAAGGAGACATCGAGAAGTATGAATGTGCCAAGCATGGTGATATACAAAGTCACAGCCGCGCCGATTTGATGACATGTCTCGAAGACCATCACAATAACGGTTAGAATATCATAGTAAGATTGTTGAAGTGAGAATGTTACAGTGAGAATGTTGCAGTGGGCATGTTACAGTGGGCATGTAATTGTGGGCATGTTACAGTCAGAATGTCACGATGAGCATGTTACAGTAAAATTTCAGTAAAAATTTAACAGTGAGGTTGTTCCAGTGAGAATTTTACAGTGAGAGTGTAACGTTGAGAATCTAATGGTGGGCATGTTACAGTGAGAATGTTAGCATGTTGCTGTGAGAATGTCAAGATGGGAATGTTGCAGTGAAAATGTCATGATGGAAATATTACAGCGAAAATGTTACAGTGAAAATGTTACAGTGAAAATGTTACAGTGAAAATGTTACAGTAAAAATGTTACAATAAAATGTTACAGTAAAAATGTTACAGTATAAAGGTTACAGTGAAAAGGTTATGGTGAGAATTTTACGGTGAAAATCATGATCAGAATCTTAAGGTGAAAATGTCAAAGAATGCCTTTGTGTGATGATTGGCTGAGAATTTCTGTATTTGTGTGATGATTGGCTCAGAATGTCCGTGTGTGATAAAGGCCCCATATTGTGCTACATTCTGCGTTACATTCTGCGTTACATTCTGCATTACGCTCTGCGTTACGTTCTGCGCTACATTCTGCGCTACATTCTGCGTTACGTTCTGCATTACGTTCTGCGTTACGTTCTGCATTACGTTCTGCGTTACGTTTTGCGTTACGTTCTGCGTTACGTTCTGCGTTGCACTCTGCGCTACACTCTGCGTTACGTTCTGCGTTACACTCTGCGCTACACTCTGCGTTACCTTCTGCGTTACCTTCTGCGTTATCTTCTGCGTTGCGTTCTGCGTTGCGTTCTGCGTTGCGTTCTGCGTTGCCTTCTGCGTTGCGTTCTGCGTTGCGTTCTGCGTTGCGTTCTGCATTGCGTTCTGCGATGCATTCTGCGCTGCGTTCTGCGCTGCGTTCTGCGCTGCGTTCTGCGTTACGTTCTGCGTTACATTCTGCGTTACATTCTGCGTTACGTTCTGCATTACGGTCTGCGTTACGTTACGTGCTACATTCCGCGCTACGCTCCGCGTTACATTCTGCGTTACATTCTGCATTATGTTTTGCGTTACGTTCTGCGTTACATTGTGCGTTACGTTCTGCGTTACACTCTGCGGTACCTTCTGCGTTACCTTCTGCGTTACCTTCTGCGTTGCGTTCTACGTTGCATTCTGCGTTGCATTCTGCGTTGCGTTCTGCGTTGCGTTCTGCGTTGCGTTCTGCGTTGCGTTCTGCGCTGCGTTCTGCGCTGCCTTCTGCGCTGCCTTCTGCGCTGCGTTCCGCGTTACGTTCCGCGTTACGTTCCGCGTTACGTTCCGCGTTACGTTCCGCGTTACGTTCCGCGTTACCTTCCGCGTTACCTTCCGCGTTACCTTCCGCGTTACCTTCCGCGTTACCTTCAGCGTTACGTTCAGCGTTACGTTCAGCGTTACGTTCAGCGTTACGTTCAGCATTACGCTCTGCGCTACATTCTGCGCTACATTCTGCGCTACATTCTGCGTTACATTCTGCGTTACATTCTGTGTGTTTTTACTATAGGTATGCAACTGTCTGGGGAATGTGCTGCCCAGTTGAACATCGAGCGGGAGGAGGTGATGGAGAACCCCGAGACTAATTCAGATTTTGCCAAGGCTTGTAAGGCTCCACTAGAGTACTGCGCAAAGTCCGTGCCGCAAAATGATGGCACGAAAATCATGCACTGTATCATGGAATTGGTAGAGTCGCAAAATTCTGGCAAAACCGTAGGGGTCAAGGTCACTGACGAGTGCCGAAAACAGGTATGTTTATTGGATGTTTATGTTTAAGGCTTATAAAAATGACGAGTATATTGTGGGCGGTTGTATTCGTTTTCTGGTAGATACAGTGTCATTCTTTCATAGTGATACTGTTACTGTAGTACTAGTGTAGTGAGACATCAGACCATCAGACCAGCCTGTTAATGCTGGTGGCCGTTGAGTTTGTCTGTGTGACTGGACGGAATTGCACAAAAAGCCTTTACCTCTGATGGCATCTGTGAAGTTAGGAATTAACGGAAGAGCATAATTATTATGGTTGAGGTGAAAATTACTATGTTATGGTTCAAGGTGAAACTGTTACTATGTTATGGTTCAAGATGAAACTGTTACTATGTTATAGTTCATGGTGAAACTGTTACTATGTTATGGTTCAAGGTGAAACCGTTATTATATTATGGTTCAAGGTGAAACTTACTATGTTATGGTTCATGGTGAAACTGTTACTATGTTATGGTTCATGGTGAAACTGTTACTATGTTATGGTTCAAGGTGAAACTGTTACTATGT
>WURV02189989.1:0-12488 GCA_011762755.2 Epimenia babai | reverse complement strand
ATTACATTACTATACACAACATTACACACACGCAACTCATTGTGAATTACATTACTATACACAACATTACACACACGACTCATTGTGAATTACATTGCTACTACACACATAGCTCATTGTGATTGTTTTCATTTATTTTTTCACATGCACCGGGTTTTTTTATCACAGAATCCGTGTCAGATCTGGGCCAGGGAAACTATATGTCAACATTCAATAGTGGCAACCGAAGCGAGATGGTGTACGCTGTGTTCAATACACCGATGTGAGTACTCTTATACTGATATAAGCCACTCACTCTAGTCAGTCATTATTCACTCACTCTTGTGGAGGATGAATCGAGAGGACCCTGGTTCTATTCCCGTTCTAGCCACTACACTAACTTGGCTTTTTTCGGGCAGACAACACCCAAAACCCCCGGGCCCATGGGGGTCTAGGTAGCTTTTGTAGTGTGGTTCTGTTAGGGTTTTTCTCTCTGACGTAGCTGTGCTTTAGATGCGCTATGGATAAAAAGAAATGAAATTTTATTAATTTATAGTGCCCTTTTAACACGTGGCTATCGAAGACTTTACAAATTGATGGTTACTATGATTAGCTAGAACACAAGGAATACGGTCTCTATGTCGCTTACGCCCGTCCCAGCGATGTGGTCATCCCATTATAAATAATCTTTAACTGTCATACTTAACACAGAGTGGGCAACATATGTAGCCCGTCTGTAGACGTTTGGAACCAGTGGTGTGAATAGAAGGGCTCGGTGGGTTTTCACAGTAGGTGTCTCCCCCACCCCACCCCCATACATGAGGCTCATCCGTTTGTTGTGTTGACTTCATAGCATAGCGTTTTTAAAGGGCCTTGACTGGCTCACACAACAATTACCTCAGGAATCAACCTGTTTTTAACTTTTGTGTCTTTGATAGCTATGTGTTGAAAGGGCACTATAAATCAATAAAATTTCATTTCATTTCAACTAACCAATGTTGCGGAGCACTGTTCTTAAGAGTGGAATGCAAGTTACTCGATGTGAAAGATGAATCCATAAACTCTAATGCTCATTTGTAGTTTACTAAAATGACATCAACATTTTTTGGGATCTTTACATGGTCCGTGCTGTATATAGCCCACACAAAGCATGCAATCTGATCTATTTCACATACACATATTCTAAGGACATTCATATTATTGCTGGTAGCGCGATTTTTGCGAGAGAGGCACTCACTAGGGACAGCAAGAATCGGCCGTGAGAAATAGTCCTCCCAGTGACTACTTCCACATTTGTTAAAGTACACTTAGTAGAAGGTCACTAAGGATGATACGGTGACATTAGTTAATGACAACCACTTTACACCATGGTCATCCTAACGTACTTTTACATTCAGTCAATGAGTGTTGTTGCATTAGTTGTCATATATCATGAAACCATTACCGTTCTCCATAATTATAAAAAGCATATGATGTGCTTTGGTAAGGAATCATTTGGCTTTCAAGTTTCTCCCGAGCCATACGGACAGGTGTCCTTTATCGCATCTATATAATTAGTGATGACAATAATTTTGTCAATATTAACTTGTAAGTTGGTCAGTTGGTCAAATGTATACGGCTCAGTAACGTGTATGTAGAGAGAATTAGAGAAGTACTACTATAGTAGCGATGATAACTATGTAAACAAAATAATTTCTCCTGTCAATAGTGATAGATCTAACCTGCTTTCGATGTTGAATTTGTCAGAAGTTTCAATTGGCATAGCTTGCATCAATACGACATGCGAGTCGCTATGTTGTATCCAGTGTCTTCACCCAGTCACTTTGGTACAATTTGTCGAGTTACGTCTGAATAATTCACCGCCTCACCCGCTGTTAATGATTGCCCCGTGGGACAAGTGTTAGGTTGTCATTGCCGCGTATGTTCTTCGGCCAAATACTATTGATTCCATGAATAATGCAACATGCAAAATGCAGCATAGCTAAAAGCATGCATCTTTATTGTAAACGTAAGCTAGAAAGCAATTTGCCACGTTTCATCATGCTGCGAGGAGGGTGAAAAATTTCTATTTACGATGTAATTAATGTTTTTGTTCGCACTTCGGCAGATCATGCGGTTTGTGTCATTACAGGATTGTTTCAAATACATTGTCAATAGATGACAGATATATAGAGAACAATATTGAACAGGGGAATAGTTCTAGGCCATTTTTGGATGGAGTGGCACGGGTTCTCCCTCCATTTTTTATAATTATTATTGATGATTTTTTTTAACACTCCAACAACATTACACTTTCTATGCTATATCACAATATAATTCCGTAGCCACTGTACCACGGACAGTTCCTGATGATATCCTGTGCATTATGAATTACTCTACGAGAACATCCCATCAATGACCAATTCTTCATGACGTAAGATCACAAGAGCGCAATCATGTCATCATGTAACTGTACTAGCCTCAGAACTACAATTGTCGCAGTTTTGATTCCTTATGCCAGTCGTGTATTTTTTAATTGTTCTTGTACTTAATCATTGAACTGGTCCTTCTTGTTATATTGTCCGTCTTAACAAATTAGGCCAATAGCTGAGCTGATCTTTGCGTGGTCATGTGTTTTTTAGTTCGCGCCATCTTATGAAACCAGTCTGTCAATAACAACTTGGTCATTTCGAGTCGATGCCTGTCTATTTAATGTTAGCATTGTTTTATCATTATTCCAGGAACAGTATTAGCGGCTCAGCCATCTGCGCGTTCAGCTTCTCAGACATCGTCCAGTCATTCCGAGGCAAGTTCAAAGGACAACGACGGCCACACCACAACTGGCTATCTGTGCCAGACTCGGAGACGCCCTCGCCACATCCCACCTCTGTAAGTACTAAACATGAATTCCTCAACAGAAATTTCCCTTAATATATTTTAATATTTCATGGTGTACTAATAGGGCTCAATTTTCACTGATCTTCGCTTTTAAACGTTATACTATGAAAGGGTAAAAAAATTTTGTTAAAAGAACTGACTTATACACGGTGAATTTGGTAATGAAAAATGTGATTTCTTACTAATCTATTATCTCATATTAAAAGCCCATCTCACGACACAATGAAATCATGTTGATTTGTGTTGTAATCTTGTAGTGCACAGAGGACTCGACTAAACTCACCCCAACCACCCTCACCTTCATCAAGTCTCACCCACTCATGGATGCTTCTGTCCCCCCAAGCGGGGGAGCGCCCGTCTTCTTAGTCACTGGTGTCAAGTAAGTATCTCATTAGTATAGATCTTTGATCTTCACGAGAAAGATTTCCTCACTCGTTTAGTTACTCACTAATTAGAAAGTAAATCGGAAACTAATATATATGTAACTAGCTAGTGAGTTAGTTCGCTAGGTCGCTACCTTTTGTGTGCGCACGTGCGTACCTACCTATCTACCTAACTAATAAATGCTATCGTTTTGGTTGTGTATATCTGAAAGCCTGCACAAATACACTTTGACGAAGCTTGGGGGAAGTGGCCCACAGGTCAGACAACAGCCCGGATTTCGAAAGTCGAGTAGTTTAACAATAGTCCCGTGTGTGGGTAGACTGGATAGCCGCGTCACTTTGATTCCGCAGTAGCGTTACTGTCACCGTAGTCGTTACCGTCACGGTAGTCGTTACCGTCACCGTAGTCGTTACCGTCACCGTAGTCGTTACCGTCAGCGGCGCGTTTCATTAGTAAAGTTTAGCTGCGAGCTTGTCTCGGACACTAAATACCGCTGGCCTTCAGTGCTTTCAATTAGCCGAGACAATACAGCGAGAGTGATCAATAAGCGGCTGTCCCCTCGCCGTCACTACCGCGGAATCTCACGGTCTCGCGTGGCGTTTTGTAACGCGATTATGCACGCTTAGTTACCGGCATACTGTCCTGGGGATCTGTCCATTTTGTTAGCAGCGCGCCGGGGCCACTGGACGCGGCGCGGTTAGGGTCGAGGCGGTCGTGACATGAATTAGTTGCTTCGTACAAATCACCAGTGACCACCGGATATTTGACCAACCCTGTGCCCTAACTATGACATTCTGTTTCATGTCACAAATACAGCTTAGCAATAATGTTACATATCGTCACTGTTTGTTTATATCGCCGCGTTTTCATTATGTTATATGACCTTTACTTCACCTTTAAAAAACCCGATGCCTGATAAGTTATTTACGTATTAATCCAATAAATTTTCAGCTGAAATATTACGAACTTACAAGTTTTTGCCATGGACAATTATTGGCATATATAGAATGCCAATATATGCGAAATACTCAGTTTATCGAAATTTTATTCAATCAATAAATTACATGCGACCGCAAATGTGTTGGGTGGTGTGTCTCCTCTAATCGCATTAATACACAAAATCAATTTACAACCGGTTTACTATAAAATGTAAAAATATGTTCGTCGATAGACTTAATAGACCACGCATGGGAAAAATAATACGTACTTAATCCAGACACACATTGACGGATTGACAGTCAACTAACATGCCATCTGTGTAAGGTAATCCTGTCTTCATTATACATGTATAGTGTGATGTAAGGTATTGTTATTAAAGTATTTCCCTAGTTGTATATAAACACATTTTGGTTGCATCCAAATCATTTCCTTTTTCCTTATACAGCCATATCCGAAATATATATTTGAAATCTGGAAACCGATCAGTTTCTTCTAATCATTTACTTAAATTCTTTGTATTAATTTTTTAATGTGCCTGCTTGGTAACTGAATAGCATCTCTAACGCTCAGTTTTCTCCGCAATCAACCAAAAGAGTATTTTTTTCGTTATTTTTACGCAATTACTGTACACATGACCTACTATCATTCATGAAGCAGGTTATAAAGACATCTTAAAATTTTGAACAACGGTGACTTTTTCGCCGTGCTCCCAGCTATCCCACTTCTACTATCACAACTAGTACCACTTACGGACACGCATCATGTACAGTATACCAGTATACCTCATTCCCCAAGTGGCGAGCAAGTAATTGCGATGAGTGCCATTAACTACCGGTGATATTTACCCAAATAATGATGAATAGATGAACATACTGTTGGAGGATAGGGGGGGGGGCAGTTGGTGGCGGCATCAGCTCCATGGATTCTGATGAGACATGGTTCGGTGTAGTGTCAATCAACATTATCTCCTGACAGCATTGTGCATAATTAATACAACCACAGTTAATCTACTATGTTACGGGGGTTACAGCGATAAAAGCTTTCGCGATAATCTATTGATAGCGTCACAGTATTGGCAGCAACTGACACATTCCGATATATTTATATTTATTCACTGGCGGCCATCGCTGCTCCGGGATTAACTGTACAACTATGACCAGGTTAATTCGTTACAGGTAGTTGAGCTCTCGGGCCCACAACAACATAAGTACACTGTATAGTCTCTGCGCAAGTTTTACTCGTGATTACTATAGAAATTGACTATTGGAATGCATGTCATTTTATTGTTATTTTTTTAACATTTCAAGCTGAAATTCATACTATCAACTGTGATAAATATATACACTAACTAAATAGGAATTAAAAGTATCTACCACACCAATTTGTACCAAATGCATTTTGAAGGATGATACTCCGATCCATGGCATTGGGTCATGTGATAAAGGAATTCTACCTCTACCTTCCCAGTTCCTGTGAAAAATTACAAACACCCTCAAAATACACCAATTTCAATGGCTAAATTTATCATAAAACTCAAGAATGCTTTCATAATCAGCAGCTAACACGATTTCTACAAAAGTCTGAAAAAATGAGCACATCTTAGGCCATCTTTTAAGGGCAAATTCTGGCCCAGACAAAGATTCTTTCTGAATCACTCTATCTTTACATACACACATACAGACACATTGTTTTAACATCGCAGAGTGAATCGGGAATACATCCTCAAAAAATTATTGCAGAAAAAAATCAATCTCCCTACCATTTTAAATAGTTGATTAATATAGATATTTCCACTCAAGAGTTAGATTTATCCAAATACTTGGCTATGTATGTTTAAAGATTCTGCAACAAACTGTGTTTCCATGCATGTTTATTCTAGGGAGCATTTCCCCTTTATTTCATTCATAAATTTGCTAATAATGATATATGCTTCTCTTATCAACGACCACTACATGACCATTTCGCACAAGACTTCTAGTCGAGTTATAAAATTGCCATTGAGTTGTGAAACACAATTTCGGCATTAACACGTCAAACACTGGCACACTAATTTCAATGCATCTTTCACTTATGTTACACACAGTAAGCAACTTAAATAGCAATCTCAATGCCTTATTATAAGCCACTCTCATGTTACTATACATATATTCATGAAACCATCTCCATAATTGGGAACAATCAACACTTGTGGAGTATGACATAAACAGTCTTCGTTTCACATCATTTGAGCATTGATGTAATCTTAGCACTTGCGACTAGCCGATCTCCCTTTTTTTACAGCTACCGATTCACAGCCGTGGCTGTTGACTGGCAGCGGCTGGCTGCTGGCACCAGATATTACGACGTGATCTTTATCGGAACAGGTCAGCCAACCGCTTCTTATAATGTGTCGCGTAAATTCATTAATTTAAAACATAGTCCTTTATAAACTATGACATTCGGATATTGCAAATATGATAAAATTAATTATATCTTTCTGCTTTGTCATACAATGTTTTCTCATGAGACAATCTTTTGTTAGAATGATCGTAGCAATATGGCGGGATTGGATTCATTACGATAATGTTGACAGGCTTCCGTTTAACCCACACTATTTAATCTATCACTTTAGTTGTACCTGATTATGTCTTTGTTTCTAATCATAGACAACGGGCGGGTTCTGAAGGCTCTCAACAAAGGCTGGGACGCTAACATCAAGTATAACCTCATAGAAGACATAGAAGTGTTCCCGGACGGGCGGCCTATTACCCGCTTGCACATTCATCGGCGTGTGGGCGTGGGTGAAGAGAAACTGATTGTGGTGTCCCGTAATGAGATTGTTTCGATCCCGCTACACCGGTGCCACACGAAGAAGACGTGTGCCGAGTGTGTGGCGCTACAGGATCCCTACTGTTCGTGGACAGAGGACAGCAAATGTGCCAACACCAACATCGGGTATGTACGCCAACTCAGTGCCAACCACGGTGTGATGTGTATCGAGAGACACATATACAGGCCTAATATTATGGGGTAGAGAAAATGTGACTCCCTCCTGTTAGCAGTTATGTCAACTCTTGTGTATGGTGAACTTACATTGCTATGACTCCAACTTATATAACTGTGTGTGTGTGGGGGGGGGGGGGTCTCAATTTTTTATGTCAATAATCATGACATTTAGGTCAGCAGTGAAGTTAATTTATTACTTTGCCAGTAGCTTTTTGATCTTAATTGTCAAGTTGTAGGACCATATGTCATTAATTCTGCGAATGAAAATGACAAATTTGAACTTTCACAGTGCCACTATGATCCTGTTCTCTGTAGTGCATCTCATCAACTCCATGTCAATAAATTCATATGTTTATTCCAAAATTTATCTAACGATTACATTATTTTATGCTTATAGAATACTCTGTGCCGGATAGAGGTAAAGGCTTAATAAGCTTCCGGTGATAGCCCCATAATATGCATGGGCCTTAAAAAAATTACAATTTATTCTCAAGATTTTTTTGACAGACTAAATTATTTTCACATTATTGGAAGACAAATATACACATTTATATATTAGTTATTTATTTATTTATTCTTGTGCTTTCTAAGACCACATGGTGCAATTTGAGATGGATGTCTCCGAACTGCACATGGCTTACCATAAAATTTCTTTAGCTCAATACAGATGTAATGTGAAAGAGATACCCCTAAGTTAGGTTTATGATGCAGCATGATGTGATTTTTGCTCAGATTGCAAGACCTACGATCGAACGGCACGCATTCTTTATGCAAAGACAAAGGTAACGACTTAAAACAATCGTTACTTGTCACTTTGTTACCACCACGTGGTGTTTGTGTATCCTCGTGCGAGTCTAGAATCACCACACGGTTGTCGTTGTCTCGTCGTCTCGTCCCCTGAGTTGTCAGTGCAATTTGTGGCAGCAAATGTCGGTAGAGAATGCGTGCGGCGAATGTTTGTGGCGAATGTTTGTGGCGAATGTTTGTCTCGCTTATTGTTTTGGCTGCGCATTGATCTTAATAACTCGAAGAGCAGAACGACTGCATGACGCGGCATGATGCGGCATGACGTAATTAGTAACCTAATCCTAAATTATTACCTTCAGTGCCGGTATCTATGTGTATTCGAATATAAGGAATAGTGATACATCTTATTCTGTCGCATTATTGATAATTCATATAGAGATTCATCATACTGACTGATATGTTTGATAATTATTATAAATATATATATATATATATATATAATGTCTATTGACGTCACCTATAATGAATATAACCTTTTGTCAGTCACTTATAGCTGACTCATGACCGCATGAATTACTCATGAAGGGCAGGCAACTGTTATAGAGAAATTTAAAGTGATATTATAGAACGATTTATTTTCTCTATGTGATGTAGTACATCTTGCTTCTACGCTGTTTGTGCGTGGCGTGATGTGTATCTATTGCCCCAAATCACGAAGCGATTAGCGACGAAGTTTCGCGCTCGTCGACGTTATAATTAAGGGTAAGCGCGACGGCGATGTTACCCCCAGCAGTGGGTCGATGAAACACGACTGTAGAGGGGTGTTAACAGCATGATTTATTTAACAGAGAGTACCAAACCTCGGATCGAGGCGACCACGAGTCGCATACCCACCTGTGCCCCATGTGTGTGTCCCGGTCGAACAGCCCACCCTGGTTAGTGGCTGGTGTCCCACACCTAAACCTTTCCTCACTAACAATCTCCCTCCCCTTCTCGGCTATCTATATTTGGTATTAGGTCAACTAATATACACTCTTCTGCACCGACTGTTCCTATATCCAAACAGTCACCATTCCTGCTCAAGCACGAAACCTTAACGTGGCATCATTTGACTTTTATATCATTCATTTGACCGCCATTCTCAGCTACTCTCAAAATCTCGGCCACACTAGTGAAGGGTAGCTTCAGCAAGCATTTCTGCGTTACTTGTGGGATAAATTAAGTTCTAATTTTTGGAAAGCCCTAATGATTTTTCGAGAACTGCGTAAAATGTCAGTCATGTATGCACAAGTTAAGTATTAGACATAATATATATATATTTTTCGCATTCTATAGATCGATAGCATAGCTAACTGTCATATATACATAATTACAACCTGTAGGGCATCTCGTATTTGAATTATATTTAAATTATAGACCCGCGTTCACAATACACCAGTACAGTAACTACCCGGAGGCTTAATGCATTAATTATCCTAAACTGCGTTATTCTCCAACGAAAAATTTGTTTTTTATTGTCCTAATATTGTATATCATAGTATAACGGTAACACTAACATTTTCCGGACATCTCGTTTTCTCAAACACAGTAGATCTTTTCTATTTCTCCCCGAATCATGAACAATCTGCTGACACTCTCGTGTCTCGGTGACGATCTTATATCTACCACTTTTATCTACAACGTTTATCAGATATTTCTCGGCTTACTCCTAACTGCATGCAACCATCATTACGATCATATACTAACACTACAAAATCGTTCTCTCGTAATTCAGTGCATGGTTTTGTTTTGGCCTTTTCACCTTGACCTTCCCTTACCCTTTTCTTATGATTCTGTATTCTCCTGGATAAAACATGGGTTTTGTAGTACTAATACAACGTACAAAGACGAGGTATTCTATGTAGGACGACTGTTTTAATAACATTATAGCATTATTATTACACACTATTACGAATATTGAAAAGTAACTTCTTCAATAATTTCAAATTATTTCATCTAAAAAGCACAATTTGATCTATAATTTTAATTCACATCAAATGCTACAACATTATTATATATTGCAAGTGTCCCCCAAAAAATTTTCCATGCTAGTTTTATGAAGTTGATAAATAGTGTACGTGGTTATCTATCCAGTTGTATGTAGTTAAAATGGAGAGTATGTGTGTATGCAAGACGACGTAATGAGGTGTAATGCTGTGTAAATGTATTTCACGCTTACGTCCGTGGTCTGTGATTCACTCGTGTTCAATCGATGTTTTTGTGTTTATAGAACAAAACATGCCAGAAAAATCTAGAGATCCCCGTAAGCCGATAATAAACGGCAACAGTTCCATCGTGATGAATGGTAAGATGGCACCCACGGCTGCCGTAGACCTAGGGGTGGTGCATGCTGGGCCTGCGGGCTGGGTGGTAGATTCATTTGACTGTCACTACAGCCTTAGATGTTTGCTTGCTTCTAAACTCATTATTATCGCATGTTGATCAACCGATATAGCTGCTACTGCTTTATTTCATTTATTATCATAACATAACGCATAACGCATTCATTGTGTAGTATTTAGTATCGCTTTAGTTCATGTCTACGTAGTATTGCATGGTAATATATTTACTACAGTTTATCATAAGAAATAGTTAATTACTGTAGGTATAAGGTATGACAATATACTGCCTACCAACCCCAACTCTTCATGTGGCTCCAATAAGTGTGCCTTCTGCTATCTATTTATAAATAGAGAATCCCTTCAAAATCCCATTGTTTATTTATTATAATATACAATTCCTCCATTATGACTTTTGTTTCGTGTAACAATTGCTAAGAGATTTACTGTAATGTAAGATAAGATGGTAAATAATAAATAAAATAAATAAATAAATACGATGCGGGTTATATCCCCTTCCTTCCATGCGTTGCATGCTCACGATGTGGTCCGCATTACTAAAACACCCATATGAATATTGGAAAAAATCAAAATTCAAAAATTTAAACTCGGAACCTCATAAATTCAAGTAAATACACATCAATAGGTAGGTTTTAGCATTGCTTTAAAAACATCAAGAGAGATGGTCCTCAATTCAAATGGCAGCAAATTCTGGAGATGAAGACCTGCAAAACAAAAACACACGGGTTATGGCCAGGTACCACTTCACCACGCCAAAGACTGAAATGCGGACCTGAGAGAAAGCCCTGACCTTGTATATGATCTTCTGTGATATAGGCAGCCAGTGTAGATCAACCAGGCTAGAGTAGTTTCGAGAGAAATAAGAAAGCTGGTAGATCTATGAGCTGTATTGTTCTGAACAAACTGTAATCGGTGGATGAGATAGGGACACCCACCAGTAAAGAGTTAGAGTAGTCAAGATGAGATAGGAGGGGACACCTACCAGTAGAGAGTTACAATAGTCAAGATGAGATAGGAGGGGACACCTACCAGTAGAGAGCTATAGTAGTTAGGATGAGATAGAAGGGGACACCCACAGGTAGAGAGTTGCAGTAGTTAGGACGAGATAGGAGGGGACACCCACCAGTAGAGTTACAGTAGTCAAGATGAGATAGAAGGGGACACCCACAGGTAGAGAGTTGCAGTAGTTAGGACGAGATAGGAGGGGACACCTACCAGTAGAGAGTTACAGTAGTCAAGATGAGATAGAATCAATGAACAAACGATGAGTATTCTGGGGAATGTATGGTTCGATGCGTCTAATAGCTGCATAGCGCAGCTGGTTGAACCAAGAACGACATGGAATTAACGTGGTCAGAAAGAGAAAGGTTCCTGTCAAAGATGACACCCAGATACGTATCTGGCTGCATCAGACAACACTCAGAAGTGAGTGAAACTGAAGACTGGGTTCTACTGCTTAGAATGATGCTGGTTGAGTGGAAATAATGTTGGTGTATGACACTATGACTGACAGTATGACTGACCAAACTGGCAATAGACATGTGTGGTCTACAACCAAGCTGCCAATATACTGAAGTCAAGAATATGAATAGAGGTATTTTCTTAATTCAGATTTCAGTCCCGTCTAAACACAGTAACGAGATAGATATCAGTTGATAGGTATGTACCAACGTACATATACAGTCCTACACGCGCCAGCCAGCAGGATGTTAATTAATGTTGTGTTACTACATAGTATATCTGGTAAATTTTTATACTACAATTACATCATACGCTCGTTATACATATTATACATGATCCATATCCAATCCATGAGATATATGAATATGATATGAGTTAGATTACGAATGGAGGAAGGAAAGGAGGGTAGGTATGGTAACACCCTTATCAACTGAGTGAGCTTAGCACAGTTTAATCATTATCTCAGTTGGGCCTGTTTCATGTGCTATATTTTGGTAACATGACAACCCACACATCTATAGTAGCATAAGTAGTAGGTCATGCTATATCTGGTAACATGGCACCCCACACGTCTATAATAGTAGCATAAGTAATAGGTCATGCTGTATTTGGTAACATGGCAACCCACACATCTATAATTGTAGCATAAGTAATAGGTCATGCTGTATTTGGTAACATGGCAACCCACACATCTATAATTGTAGCATAAGTAATAGG
>WURV02189978.1:0-12488 GCA_011762755.2 Epimenia babai | reverse complement strand
AAATGATTAACGGTTACACGAATATCAGTGGTAATCTTTAAGATACAGGGTCAAAGCAAAAATTGTATTTACCCTTTCAACGATAATTACGCGAATGTCATTTGAATATGTTGCACGAGAGATTGATTATAACTTTTCACGAATAACAAGCCGTGTACAGTACCCTTAGATTTACAAAATGGGAGAATGACGAGGCCTAAAAATGCTCACCTGGATATTAAGTAACATTCAAAAAGTTAAGTGAATGATAAGCGAAAACATGCCGCACAGGAGTAGCTTAGTTATGAGAAGTGAAGACAAAACTGACTTTACATAATGTTAGCTCAAGTCTAATGAGACCAAAATAGCTAGATATAAGTAGAACAAGACTAGCCCAGGAAAAATGTTGGCCAAATTGCGACGCTGTGCGACAAATGCTTTTTGAGAAAATTTAGATCAAAAAAAGAGACTGGCTTAAATTATCTCCCTTTGTTGGGTGATGACGCCCAAAATCTCAATAAAATCAACTTCGTCTGTTAAGAACAAAACTCTGATGTGACTAATAATGATTACTACGGTGAAAAAATGTTGATATCGAACGGATGGACAGACGAACACCGGATGTATGGACGGATGGACGGACAAAGATCGGATGGATGAACACCAGTCCGACAGATAACTTTCCGGAGCATTTCATCAGGCAATGTAAAAAGCTATATAGTGCATACGGGGCCCGAAAAGCTATCCGATTTACGAGTTAAATGATTGGTCCTGATTTATAATACGTTACGCAACTCAGTGAATTTGAGTGTTTTATACAGATTATACACATTATACACTGAATCAATAAGCCCTGCAGTCAGACGCCATCTTTCTCCAAATATCTTCGTTCTTCTCGATCGTTCGACTGCGCCATACCCACCTGTTGGGCTCGACTTACCTGTATTAAAGCTGAAACGAATTTAGCTATAAAACACGGTTTACTACGAGTCGGGCCACCGCTGCAAGATGACGACGCTGTTTCTGTAAAGTCTGTTACAATTCACCGCATAAGAAGCATAAGAAGTCTGTGAAAAAAATGTTAAATAAAAGAATTGTGTAGAAAATTGAGACAAGACCAAGTCTTTCGTCGTCCGTTTCCCTTAAACGAGGGTTAACAAGAATCAAGCACTTGTTGACACCGAAGACGCTGTCACATGAACACAAAGAGTTATATATAAGTATCGTTACACTATATAATAGATCGAGAATAGAGCGAAGGTCAAAAACCTTTAGCAATAGAAGCAGTCAAATTATTTCACACGATTTAACCGGGTGTTCTATAACAGCAATGACCACTTAGTAACTGGAAAAGTACTGAAAACTCACGCAGATTAGCGGAAAATCACAAAGGCTAACTCACGGAAAATCACGCAGACAACCGGTAAAAATACCACGAGACGCCACGAGAAAACACAAAGCCTCCTAAATTTGACCTAGTTTGGAGATAGCTTACGCCCGGTCCACACGACATCACGAACGAATATGTTAACTTACGCCCGATACAGACCTATCCACTCAGTTTTTGCGCAAAAAGCCGGTCTTTCCTCCATTTTGCTCGAATGGGGAACCGACTTACCTGGTGTGTATCCCTACACGGAAATTTCCGCTGAAGCCAGTAAACCAATGAATACACTGTCCCCTTGTACCTATTACCTGATGCTACAAGTCTGTTCCGAGACGTGCACTCAATGGATCACATATCAGTTACAATGGAAATTTCCGTGTAGAAATGACCCATATATTCTTATATTGTGTATATTTTAAATTTGTTTTCGGTTACGATGGAATTTTCCATTGATCAAAAGTTAAGAAGCATAAAATTTTCATCGTATATTCTCATGACGGTGGAAATATTTAATGTATGCATATTTTGTTGATAAAATACATTTGGAATCTGTTTATTTTGTACTTTGTGCCATGATTCACTCAAGCCTCTAGTCGGTTTTTTAAAGAGTGTCTGTGTTTATCTAATGCCGAGTTCGTATTATGTGATGTTTTCATTATTTTGTGATGTGTTGGGGTAAGTACTCAATTTGAAATGCAGCCTGTGTTCACTTTGTTATTTGTTTGGTGTGTTTAACTATAAAATGAAGTTTGTATTCACTTTGTTATTTGTTTGGTGTGTTTAACTATAAAATGAAGTTTGTATTCACTTTGTTATTTGTTTGGTGTGATTAACTATGGAATGTAGTTTGTGTTCACTTGGTATTTGTTTGGTGTGTTTAACTATAAAATGTAGTTTGTGTTCACTTGGTATTTGTTTGGTGTGTTAAACTATAAAATGTAGTTTGCGTTCACTTTGTATTATGTGATGACGTTAACTAAAGAAATGTAGTGTGAATTTTTAGTTTGTAATCTGTTCAACTATCAAGTGCAGCCCGTGTTTACTTTATGATGTGTTGAATCATTAAGTGTACCCTGTATTCACTTGGTATTTTGTGATGTGTGTAACAACGAAATGTGGTATCTTTTAGTTTTAAATTTGTGATAATTGGCCAGCTTGCGTTTACTTTGTAGTTGTTTGGTGTGTTTAACTATGAAATGCAGCGTGTATGTTCAGTGTGTAATTTGTGGCGTGTTCAGCCTAAGTGTTTTGATAGCGAAATAACGCTTACCCCCTATACAAACCTAAGTCATTTGAATGACACATACAGGCAGGATAACTCTGTGAAAACAGAAAAATTTATTGTATTAATACGAAAAATACTAAAGCTATGTCGAAATTAGCAGGCATCTTACCGACAATGACAAACAACATTCAACCCTAAGGCTACTTCCAGATACCATACCGCTTTCACTAACACACCACTATGGGGCTAAGATACCAACCACTATGGGGCTAACATACCACTCACTATGGGGCTAACATACCACTCACTATGGGGCTAACATACCACTCACTATGGGGCTAACATACCACTATGGGACTAACATACCACTATGGGACTAACATACCACTATGGGACTAACATATCACTATGGGACTAACATACCACTATGGGACTAACATACCACTATGGGGCTAACATATCGCTATGGGGCTAACCTATCACCATGGGACTAACATACCACTATGGGGCTAACATATCGCTATGGGGCTAACCTATCACCGTGGGACTAACATACCACTATGGGGCTAACATATCACTATGGGGCTAACCCATCACCGTGGGGCTAACATACCACTCGCTATGGGACTAACATACCACTATGGGGCTAACATATCACTATGGGGCTAACATATCACTATGGGACTAACATACCACTGTGGGGCTAACATACCACTCACTATGGGGCTAACATATCACTATGGTACTAACATATCACTATGGGACTAACATATCACTATGGGACTAACATATCACTATGGGACTAACATATCACTATGGGGCTAACATACCACTGTGGGGCTAATATACCACTGTGGGGCTAATATACCACTGCGGGGCTATTATACCACTGTGGGGCTTACACACTACTATGGGGCTAATATACCATGATGGGGCAAATACACGACGATGGGGCAAATACACGACGATGGGGCTACCACACCACAATTTGGGCTAACACACCACTATGGGGCTAATATACCATTACGGGGCTAATGTACCACTATGGGCCTAATGTACCACTATGGGGCTAATATTCTACTATTGAGCTAACATACCACTATGGGGTTAAGTTTGTTACTATACTTTCAACACCACACATCAAGTTCACTATTATTCCCAGAACGTGATTCAGTTTGAATTTTATGAAATTCTTAGGATAACAATTTAATAATAAATGAAGTAATAAAGTCTAACGATATACTATTATACTTAAAAAGATAAAAAATTAAAAATAATGATAATTTCATTAGACGTACTGCTTTGACTCTTGCGACGAAAATTTATTCAGTAACTAGATTGGATATTTGTACGACACCCTTTGACCTCAACACATGCAAGAACGTACGGAACGCAGAGTGCATAGTGCCAGTTTATCGAATAACGATAATCGATAATTTGTTAATTGTCTCTCTTGCAATAAATTTTTACACGGAAATAGTCGCAAGGATTAACTCGGTTACGGGGACATCGTAGGAACTCAACAGGTAAAACACGGAAGGTTCTCTCAAGTAAGTTAATGCAGGAAATCTAGAAAATCTCAGGTATAGCGTTCCGATACGCCAGACTGATTGCATCAACCGAATATTTATGCAAGAAAGAAGGATATATTCGCTAAGGTATTCTCTCAAGATTGGCCAGGTATGGTTTTAGACGAAAACTTACATGATTGGATTAATGCCATTTCTTACACAATGAATCTCCAATAGCAGAAAAATTCTACAAAAAGTAATCGGTTTCGAAAAAATATTGGAAGCAATGGAATTGGGCAGTTTAGAAGTAACATAGGGATTTAATAATAGATTGAAGGTTTTAGACAAAGATAACAGCATAACAGCGTTGATTCTCAGAAAAATATAAGTTTATTAACAAACATTTACCACGAATGTCACCATCACCAAATGAAAATAGTCGAAAATAATATATCCATCTGAAATTTAAGACCCACATTGCATGATTAAATTATGTGTGTTAAATTACCCGCCCTTGGTACTTACTGTGCATGTCGCGTTCTCGTTCATATTCGATGAAGGCGTAGCCACGGGGTTTAAACGTCTTCTGTTCATCGTGAACGACGCGGATCTAGTAAGAAATTAATTGAACATAAGACAAAATGCACGGCTAAAAAAGTGACGAATTAACAGGCAAACGAACGGACGAATAACGTTTGATCATAATCGCCTAGCGTTAGCATTCGCTAAGGCGTCAAATTTGATAAGAAAATGTTAATTGTTGTTACAGTACAATAAACAAGGCTTGTAAAAAGAAATAACTGACAAATGATTTAGAATAGCTATAATTAATTGACAAAATTGTGAGATACACACGTACGCTAAGCATTTGGAACGGATCTGGCCAGACTAAGTAGTCTTCACAATGACGTTTTCCATACCTCACATCAATAAATAAATAAATAAATAAATAAATAAATATAATACAACTTGTGTATTTGATATTTGCGACGAAAATCTCGTACCTTTTTGATTGGGCCGTATGTCTCGAATTCCCGTCTCAATTTCGATTCACTAGTGTCGTAATTCTGCAAGGAGAAAGTGATGTAATGAACGGTTGTTGATTTACAGCGCCCTTTTAACCCTTAGTAGTCTGTGATAAATGTGATATACACATGTCAGTGTGGTAAGGGGGTTAACGCAGGGCTATCAAAGACACTTAACAAATGGAAGGGAGAACAAACGGTAACTAAAAGTGCAGTTTAAAAAACAAGAGGAAATCGAGGCCACGAGACGCTCACATGAGTATTCATCCGGATAACAGGAAAAACAAAAAAAAAAGAAATAATAATAAAAAATATAGAATAAAAGAAGCAATTGAGATGCTAGAATATAAGTGAAAACTAAGAAAACTGTCGCGAAGTATATAAACATCAAATAACAGACAGAATGAAAAAACAATAAGCCAAAAAGGCCTCCAGACACTCGGATATTGAAACAAGGGGCAGGGTGTACCTAAAAACATTCGGATATAAAAAGGCCAAACAAGCCTCAAAGCACTTTTTGGGTGTTAAAACAGACCTAAAAACGCTCATTTAGTTATTTAAACAAAAGGCTAAAGGAGCCCAAAATACACTCTTTTGGAACATTAAAAAATTTAGAAAATTTAAGTTCGTTGAGATAATGTGTGAAATTACATCTGCAGAAGTTACTTCCCTTATTCTGACGATGATATGCTTAAGAAATCTATGGAGGCCAACCTGAGGATAATATCTGCCAAATAGCAGAAGCTCTGCGACAAGTGGTTCTTGACAATAATATTCTTCAAGTAAAAATAAATTGCCAGAAATTACTTCCCCTTGGTGCAATGATAATATGCTGAACAAATGTAAAAGAGACCAATGCTAGAAAAATATGTGCAATATGCCAAAGCTTTTCCATAAGCGAAATAAGAGAAGATTTTTTAAGTAAAAAATACAATCACCAAAAGTTACATCCCCTTGCTCAGATAAGTTTAACGAATCTAAAACACCACCAACCCGAAGAGAATCCCTACCAAATGGCAAAGCTCTACGATAAATGGTTGAGATAAAAAAAATTTTCAACATCGGACGGGCAGACGGATGACGGACGAATTCCAATCCGAAAAACTCACCAAGCATAAGCTCAGGGGAGCTAATCACGAGAGAAAGTATATAAAAAGTAAATAAAAGTTGATGCAAACAGGTTTGAAAACACACCCATTAACCGTATGCCACAAAAGTTTCTTTAAATACCATCTATGGCTTTTCTAGGCTACTTTTGTAAAGGGCCAAGAATGGCCTAAACAACGAATACCTTGGTACGAGCATGTTCTCATCTAAATGTCTATGTTCGGCCTCACGTTTCTATAGGAATGATTGATATAATTTATTGGTTCACTACTACAGTTGAGTGACACGAAACTTTTTTGTAGGTTGTTCCAAGTTTTTTCAACTGATTGCATGTACGCACGGCTGAATTAAAAATTATGGTTTTTTCAATCAGGTCAGTTTGTTGCGCTCCTTCCTTCCACTTTTTAAAATTGATTTCATATCTCAAATGATAAGATTTGTGTAACATAATTGATTAATGTGTATTTCCTTTCGAAAACGTATTTTTAGGTAAAACATCTTTTTTAAATAAATTTACAAAGTTGAGCAGAATTTGTTGATAGCTATTATATAAAGTGGGCAAAAGTGGGCAGGGTGAAGGAAGGTCTTGTGCCAGACTAGCCATTGATAGTTACAGTTTTACCTATAATTTATACTGTATACCTATAATTTATACCTTATACCTGTAATTTATACTGCCCACTGAGTTCTATAATATTACAATACTTATATACAATTGAAAACATACAGAAAAACCCCAAATTAAAACATAACCCTGTGTCCTGCCTGGTGTCTTTTGACCCAAAAATTTTATAGATTGTACCCATGTCTCATTTGACGCAAGAACATGACACGCTGTCAGGTCAGTCCTGTGGAAATAACTGGTTTTTATTTCGGCGTTTTTCTCCAATATTGACCCCTTCAGTACAGTAGGTGGATACGAAAATTACGTAGACATTAAACAGAAAGGCACGGTATGACGCAGACGAGGTCTGGTGAGGAAGACAAATTGGATGTAGAACAATGGGGGCGCAAAAAATTAATAACAGACACCATAAACTTTGTTGATGCTGATTGGATGCATGGGGAACGGCCGTGGGATTGCTGAGTCATAACTAATGCATGTTAAATGTGGTATCCACCGTTGGGCCGTACGTAGAGTGTGGATGGAATAATTGCCGCGGAAGAGTCTCTCCCTCTTAATATAGGGATATCTAATCCTTTCATTATCCGGGAAATATCGAAATAAATATTCCTATAAGATTATCCAGGCATGATAATCGACAAATATTTTTATCATATTATCCAGACACTTTTATCACAATAAATACTCTTATCACATAATGCAGAAAGATTCATCACAATAAATATTCCTATCACATCATTCAGGAATAGTTATAGTTGGGGGTTAGGAAGAAAAAAATAAACGGGTCCAATAACAGATATGAATTAAGTATAATGTACATACACATGAATTACGGACCTTGACTAAGCGTATTAACAGCATTATTGGATAGAAAGGTATATTTAGTGGCAGTGTAGAGCGACGGTGAAGTGATTTCTAACATGGATTTTCAGTTCAGAGGCGGGGCTGCTGTGATACCTGTTCGACCAATATCGCCACACCTGCCAGAGTTAACGTTTGGACCGTTTCTGTACATTCGAAGAGAAAGAGGGGGAAAGACGCGACACGGGCATGACAAAATTTCCATTTAATGCATCACTTAACCATAGTAATATCCGCTCCGATTCCTTGTCCACTATAAAAAAAAACCCAATCAAATGTGGCGATCCATAACAAAATAAGTAGAACATGTTAAGACGGCAAAGTGAATAGATATGTTTTGAGCCGATACTTAAATGAATAAAGACTATGAACAGTTCTAATCTCATATGGAAGATTGTTCCAGGGAGTAGGACCTGCATAACGAAAACAACGGCTAATGGTAGTGGAAAGATGGCACTTCCTGACAGCAGCCGAAGAGAGAGTTGCCGATCTAAGTTGACGAATGGGTATATGCACAGAAATCATGTCATTAATATATGTCGGACCAGTCTCATAAATGGCTTGGAAGACAAACGTTAGAACCTTATAAAGAATACGTTGAGAAACATAATAGAATGATCTATACTTGTCATCCATGCGCCTTCTATCAGCGATAAAGTCACGCCATTCAACCAAAAGAATGGCTTTCTATGATTCTTCTATCACGTTCGTGAGTACTTTTAGTTCCTCGGATGATTTGTTACGTTTTGAAGAACACACACACGCTGTAACATAATGTAACAAATTTGTCACGCAGCTGCCCGCCGTCCAATTTTCTAACTGCACCGCGCAATTCCCAGCGCCGGCCCAAGGGAGACGACGGTAACGTACTCGTACCGATACTCTCACCCCGGCAACATATGTACCGGGTATTTCATTCTCTGCCACGTCCACTCAGGCATCCCATTTTGTGTATGGAGCGAGCTAAATTCTTATACTCAAGTACACAGGTACATCGATGAATATTTTCATATGAATGATCGTAAATGTCACAAGAGTCTTATTGTGAGGCTAACGATATTACGAGTGCGACTTGACATTTACTGCCGTTAATAAATGAGCAGTAAAACCTCGCATTTATCTCGACGTATTTACGTAATAACCATATTATTGCCTCTAGCGATGACATTCAATTTGTAAATATAATAAAAACGGATCAGCCACTTGATATTGATAGTGTCGGTGCGGATGAATCGTAATAGGTAGGGGTGGCTTAAACACCACCGCCGTCGTAAAGGTTAACCATAGCTAACCCTTCGGGTTAACCGTATCTATCCCTCCGGGTTAACTGTAGCTAGCCTACCGGGTTGGTCGTGTCTACTTGGTTAACCTCAAATAGTCTATTAACCTTACTATTTGGCAAACTGCAACTTACCCACTTACTCGCTGCACCTGACCTATTTATGAAAGATTACCTAACCTACCTAGTTAACTGCTGCTGCGGCAAGCTTAGAATGATCTATTGATCTAAATGATGCTAACCTACTCAGGTAGCTTGGATTCATCTATTGATCAAACTGCGGCTAACCGTTCGGGGTAACTGAATCAAAATGGACCCCGAATCGAAACGTCTCCGTTTCATTCAACACGGATAACTCCATCGATCTGATTCCAAGTTCTCTCCGGAATCGCAGAGTTTTTACTTGACTTATTCGTTATTAATCGAAGGGCTTCCATTATCGCTCTCATTTCGCTCTCGTCGGAGTGAATGACAACGCTCGCAGCATCCATAAATCTGTTGACTAAAAATACGATTTTTAACTCAGAATCGGCAGAGTTTACGCGACGGACTCGAGCTAACATAACGCCGCTCCGCGCGAGCAGACGTCGTAATTTATTGTTGAATGCGAAGAATGGAGATAGAAAAAAATTTCGCGAATGCGATGACGTTATTTACCTCCCTTCATCGCGCTCTCAGCGGGAGAAAAAGGTCTACGTGATTTAGGGAATTGCGAGCGGAATCGGGAAAATAAACAATTAGCAATGCAGTCGTAATAGAGATGCAGAAGTTGTATCTAGGTACAAGGGATGGTTCAAGATTAGATAACTTCTGAGTTAGACGGCATATTAACAATGGATATACTCGTTGAGTGACAGAGGAACGGATTCTATGATTTAATGCGAATTTGTACATATTTTGTCAGGTAACTTTGGGTAGCCGGCAATGTGTATATATAATACAAGAAAAGGTAACACTTTACTGATTGATTGTGATGAGAATTAACAGGAGCTCTTGTAGACAGGTGAGAAATAACACGAACTCTCGTAGACAGGTGAGAATTAACATGAGCTCTTGTAGACAGGTGAGAATTAACACGAGCTCTCGTACACAGGTGAAAATTAACATGAGCTCTTGTAGACAGGTGAGAATTAACATGAGCTCTCGTACACAGGTGAGAAATAACACGAGCTCTTGTACACAGGTGAGAATTAACACGAGCTCTCGTACACAGGTGAGAAATAACATGAGCTCTTGTACACAGGTGAGAAATAACATGAGCTCTTGTACACAGGTGAGAATTAACAGGAGCTCTCGTAGACAGGTTTATCACACCTGATCCAGCGTACCTGTATGTGAATGCATGCCTTAAGTCTTACATGTCATTGTGAATAATCAACTACCACAGACTCAGCGTAGTGTGTGACGTATGCAGGAGGACTGTAGGCATTAGGAACGAGCGGATGAGCGAAAGTCATGCGCCTAGACACGGGCTTTCGACGTGGTTGTTCCCCCATAACTAATACGATGGTGCCCCATAACTACTATGGTGGTTCCCCCATAACTAATCATAACTAATTCGAATCCGTTTCTTGCGTTAACCCCATAAACTAGGTTCATAAAGAACTAACAATGGCCGAAAAAATGGTGCAATTCCCCAGTACATAGCCGCCGCACGCACAAACGGACACACAACATCCGTTAGTTACTACGCCTGGTACCCTTTACATTCGTGTCTTTATTTAGTAACTACGCGATTTTTTTAAACCACTTATTTTTCCCCGCACTTTCCATTTCGAGAAATTAGGAAAATTATCGTGCTTCAATAACTGACGAGACTGGTCGTACAATGGGTTACCAAAAATATTCCTTAAGGGCGAATAACTAGGCAGTATTGTCTGTGCGGTTTACGTCCACCACCATAGATCAAACAGTGCGAAAATGTCACCCTTTTTACGAGAAATGTTGGGGCAAATTTGCGTAGGTTGATGAATAAAACCCAATAAAACCCAATAAAACCCATTTCACATCGCGGCATTTCACATCCGCGTAAACAAGGGACTTCCCCCTCTGGCTTCTGCTCATATATAAAACGAACGGGATTTTCGTTCTCGAAAACCGAAAAGAGGACTATCAAAGTTGAAAATTTCCCCAAAGAATTCCACGAGCATATCAGTTGTGCATGACATTAATACCAATAGCAGTCGGAGTAGAAATTCCTTTACCCTGATTGGGTCAACAAGTAACAATTAATGGAAAGTTTTTAGAAAATTTATCATTTTATAATTTTACGCGTAATCATGCTAATTTTTATTCTGCGCCTCGTACGCCGAGGATTACTCCAGCTTTAAGCGGCTTCGTTCTTGCCGTAACGCGACTCTGGTACAGGGTGTGTCGGGAGATCGTAATAATCGCAGGTAACCTTAAACCCTGACTGCAGTGACGAGGGGGCAGGGAAAATCGATAGACATACTGTAAACGTTCTGCGTTAAGATTCGTCGCAAACAACAGAAAAACCATCGACAACGACGACGATGGATAAAGCTTGATAAATAGACTTACAGATAAATAGATACAGAGGTGTCACTTCCTGCGTGTCGGAAAATTTGTGTAACATGGGAAAAAACGTGGTACGGAGAACTCCATGAGTAATTGAGAGTATTATTAACAGGCACCTTCGTATATATCGGCTAGATACTTCAGAAAATGCTGGGTTTAATCAGGTTCTTCATAATTCTTCATATTGATCGCGACTTTGCCTGCATAGGATTTTTCGCTCCCAGCCTAAATTCAACAATCTACAACTGTCAGCCAATTTGAAAGAGATATCAAAACACACTTATTTAGCATTGCTTTCGCTAGATAGTTCAACAGTACTTAATTAATTTACCATGAAGCAACACTTTCAAAGCGATTGCCTGTTTCTGTTTTTCACTAATTCTTCATAAGCGACTATGACGATGGCGACTTTGCCTGCGTAGGATTTCTTTTTTTGGATATTCGTTCCACTTTCCACCGTATTATTCAACATTGTTATCCATTTCATGCTCACTGTAAATGCACATAGTTGTCTCTAACATTGATCTGTATTACCTGTATACTGTAAAATGTTAATTTTATATAATTTATGTAATTACATTATAGTCTTAGACCATTAGGCTATTGTTACATGTAAAGTGTGTTTGTCAGCTCTGCTAATAAATACACTTTAAACAAATAAATTTCATTTCATTCATTTTAGGTTTCTTTTTTTCAACTCAATTGTAGATTTTATTCGTCATGAGTACGAGCTAAGAAAAGAAGATGGGAAAGAGCTATTTTATCGATAGTCGTATTTTTTATTTATTTAGTTATAGGCTGACTACCGAAGTAATCGTTGTGTAGGCCAATTTCATATATGACCCTTAACAAAGCTAGCCTATGTGGTTAACACGGCAATTTGATTAGCCTCCCTTATAATGGTGGGGGAAAACACCTAATGTGAAAAACCCACCGGGGTCTGGGCAGACA
>WURV02189967.1:0-12491 GCA_011762755.2 Epimenia babai | reverse complement strand
CGTCAGGGCGCCCGTGATCTCGGACGTCAAGACCAGCGCCTACGACCCCTACGGCGCCGGCAAGATCAGCTTCGAGGATGCCGCCGGGAACGCCAGCGAACGGATGAAGAAGTTCATGGCCCGGCAGACCCGCATCGAGGACCTGGCGCTGATCCACAGCCTAGCCGCACCCAAGGACACCGCTCCGATCGACCTCGACAAGGTCCCGTTCCACGAGATGGTCCCGGCCTTCGTCCTCTCCGAGATCAAGACGGCCTTCCAGATGGGCTTCGTGCTGTTCCTGCCCTTCGTGATCATCGACCTGGTGATCTCCTCGATCCTGGTGTCCATGGGCATGTTCACCCTCCCTCCCGTGGTCGTCTCCACCCCGCTCAAACTGCTGCTCTTCGTGCTGGTCGACGGCTGGAACCTGGTCGTCAAGTCCTTGGCCGAGAGCTTCATCACAATCACCTGAGGCCTCATGGACGAATCCATCATTCTCGAACTGGCCAGCACCACGATGGTCACCGCCCTGACCATCGTCGCCCCCGCCCTGCTGGTGGGGATGAGCGTGGGCTTGCTGATGAGCCTGTTCCAGACCATCACCTCGCTCCAGGAGCAGACCCTCGCAATGGTGCCGAAGATCCTCGCAGTGGTCGTCACCCTGCTACTGCTGATGCCCTGGATCCTCTCCACCCTGCGCGACTTCGCCGTGGAGCTGTTCGACAACCTGCACCAGTACGGACCGAGCTGAGCATCGACGATGCAAGATCTCGCCCTGTTCGTGCCCTGCCTGATGCTGCACTTCGTCCGTGCAAGCGCTTTCTTCATGGCGATGCAGCTATTTGGGTCCCAGGGCGAGTCCCGGATGATGCGGCTCATCCTGGCGATGAGCCTGGGCGCGACCATGTGGTGGGTGGACGACGACAAGCTGCTGCGTGAGATCGGCGCGGCGGAGGTGCTGGCCCAAGGTCAGTGGCTGGCGATCGGAGTGATGTGTGCGGTGGACGCCTCGGTCGGATTCGCGGCGGGCTTCGCCGTCGGCATGATCACCCAGGCGATGGCCGTGGCCGGAGAGATCATCTCCCACGACATGGGTTTCGCCATGTCGCAGATGATGGATCCGGTGACCGGCAGGTCACACACCGTGATGTCGCAACTGCTGCAGACCATCGTGGTTCTGACCCTGCTGGGGCTCAACTTCCACCACGACTTCCTCCGTGTGCTGCAGCAACTCTACAAGGTGGTTCCGGTCGGCCAGGGCTACGACATCGCCCCGGTGTTCGCCAATCTCAACAAGCTGGTGAGCTCCTCACTGGAGGCTGCGATGCGCTACGCCTTTCCGATCATGGGCGTGCTGGTGCTGCTCACTGCGGTGCTGGTCATGCTGGCGCGGGCGGTCCAGAACATCAACCTGATGGAGTTCAGCTTCGGCCTGCGCATCCTCGTGGCGATCTTCGCCGCCATCTACTTCCTCGGGGAGGGCATGCCCTTCCTGGTCAGCTTCGCCGAGAGCGTCGTCGAACAGGCCGCGACCCTGTTCATGTAGCCCCCTGCTGAGATGTTCAAAGACGACGAAGGCAAAACCGAGAAGCCCACGCCGGACAAGCGCTCCAAGGCACGGAACAAGGGTCAGACCGCGATCTCCAAGGAATTCACCATGGCCGGCACCCTGCTGATCGCGGTACTGGCTCTGGAGTCCCTCGGTGGCTGGTTGGTCGATGCCTTCCAGGCCTGCCTACGCCGGGGCATGAACGTCGATTTGAGCACCCACCATCTCAACATGGACGGGCAGATCGACTTCCTCCCCGAGGCCTGGGCCTTCTTCAAGATCATGGCCCCGCCGTACCTGCTGCTGATCAGCATCATCGTCGCGGCGACCATGCTCTGCGGCTATTGCCAGATCGGCTTCAAGCTGGCCCGTGAGGCCCTCAAGCCGAAGCTGACCAAGCTCAATCCGGTCAACAACGTTAAGCAGCTGATGCAGTTCGAGTCGATCGCCAAGACCCTGTTCTCGGCGCTCAAGCTGTTCATCCTCGGCAGCGTACTCTACTTCGTGCTCGCTGACGAGTGGCAGGCGATCGGCGCGATGCACCACCAGCCGAGCTTCTCCCAGAGCGTCGCGTTCATCATGGGCCTGGCCCTGCGGGTGTTCTTCTGGGTGGCGATGATCGTTCTGATCATGGCGATCATCGATATCGCCTGGCAGCGCTACCGTCACACCAAATCCCTGATGATGACCAAGCAGGAGGTCGAGGACGAGCGCAAGCGGACCGACGGTGACCCGATGATAAAAGGCCGCCTGCGCAACGCGCGGATGGCCCTGATGCGGCAGCGGATGATGGACGCGGTGCCCGAGGCAGATGTCATCATCACCAATCCGACCCACTTCTCGGTCGCCCTCAAGTACGACAGGGACAAGGACCACGCACCGATCGTGGTCGCCAAGGGTCTCGACGAGTTGGCCTTGCGCATCCGCGAACTGGCCAGAAGCAATGACGTGCCGCTGATGGAGGATCCGCCCCTGGCCCGCGCGCTGTACCGCGCCGTCGAGATCGGTGGCGCCATCCCCGAGCGCTTCTTCAGCGCCGTCGCCACCATCCTCGGCCACGTCTACCGCCTCAAGGAGAGGGTCGCCTGACCCTGAGCCCCCGTGACAGAAGCCAGCAAGACCAAACCCAAGTCCAACGTCCTCGCCGGGCTCGTGATCAGCATCCTCGCAGTGATGCTGATTCCGATGCCGACCTGGGTACTCGACATCCTGCTGACGCTCAACATCAGCATGAGCTTGCTGATCATCATCAGCGTGATGAACTCCAACAAGCCGGCGGACTTCAGCAGCTTCCCCTCGCTGCTGCTGTTCACCGCGCTGTTCCGGCTCTCGCTGAACGTCGCCTCGACCCGGCTCATTCTCGGCGAAGGCAACGCCGGCAGCATCATCACGACCTTCGGCGAGTTCGTGGTCGGCGGTAATGCGATCGTCGGTGTGATCATCTTCATCATCCTGGTGGTCATCCAGTTCATCGTGATCACCCGCGGCCAGAACCGCATCTCCGAAGTGACGGCTCGCTTCACCCTGGACGCCCTGCCCGGCAAACAGATGTCCATCGACGCCGATCTCAGCGCCGGCATCGTCAGCAACGAAGAAGCCAAACAGCGTCGACAGGAACTCCAGGACGAGGCGCAGTTCTACGGAGCCATGGACGGCGCCGGCAAGTTTGTCCGCGGCGACGCCGTGGCCGGCATCATCATCACGGCCATCAACATCATCGGCGGCTTCGTGATCGGCCAATGGATGCTGGAGCTGACCGCCCAGGAGAGCCTGGAGACCTACACGATCTTGACCATCGGTGACGGCCTGGTCGCGCAGATTCCCTCGCTGTTGATCTCCACCGCCGCCGGCATCCTGGTGACCAAGTCCGCCAACTCCCAGGGGCTGCAGAGTGAAGTCGGCGACCAGATGTTCGGTAAGCCGACGGTGCTGCGGATCGTCGCCGGCATACTGCTGGCCCTGGGCTTTCTGCCCGGCATGCCGACCCTGACCTTCCTGGTTCTCTCCGGCCTGTTGCTGTTGATGAGCCAGCGCCTGGTCCAGCGGGATACCGCGGCGGAGACCAGTGCCCAGGAGTTGGACGAGGAGGCCCAGAAGCAAGAAGAGGCCCCCATCGAGGACCTCCTCGGCGTCGACCGCCTGGGTATCGAGATCGGCTACCGGCTGATCAGCCTGGTCGAGCAGGGCCGCCACGGCGGTCTTCTCGACCACATCAAGCAGGTTCGGCGCCAGTTCGCGAGCAACAACGGCCTGGTGATCCCTCCGATCCGGGTAAAGGACAACATCCAGATCGACCCCAACCAGTACCGCATCATGCTCAACGGACAGGTGATCGGCAGCGGCGAACTCCGCGCCGGCCAGTTCCTGGCGATGGACCCCTCGGGATCAGCCGGGCCGATCCAGGGCATCGACACCATCGAGCCGGCCTTCGGCCTGCCCGCCAAATGGATCGATGAGGGCGAAAAGGACAACGCCGAGATCCAGGGCTACACCGTCATCGACGCTCCTTCGGTGCTGGTCACCCACCTCAGCGAGTTGCTCAAGGCCCATGCCCACGAGCTGCTCAACCGAGACGACACCAAGGCCCTGGTCGACAACCTCAAGGAGTCCGCGCCGGCGGTGATCGATGAGCTGATCCCACAGAAGCTCGGAATCGGCGAGATTCAGGCGGTGCTGGCCCGACTGCTCCGTGAGCACGTACCGATCCGCAACCTGCAGCAGATCCTCGAGGCCCTGGCCGACTCGGTCGGCGAGTCCAAGGACCCGACCCAGCTCACGGAGAAGGTCCGCAACCGCATCGCCCGCACCGTCATCGAGCCGTACCTGTCTCCCGAGGGATCCCTCAACGTCACCGTCGTCGATCCCAATCTGGAGCGCAGCCTGGCCGACGCAATCGCAGGACAGGACGGCCTGACCGCGCTCCCCGAGGGGTTCTTGAGCCGCTTCGTAGAGAGTGTCGCCGAATCGATGGCCGGGATGATCCAGGACGGCATGGAGCCGGTCCTGCTGACCCGAGCATCCCTGCGCCCCTTCCTCGCCGAAGCGGTGACCGGAGTGATCCCCAACGCCGCAGTCCTGAGCTACCAGGAGAGCGCTCCGGCCCGCCGGGTCGAGACCCTGCGCACCGTCGCCGTCCCCGCCTGATCTCACCACTCACGGAACAATCTCGACATGACCTTGACCATGAAACGCATCGAGGCAGCGACCCTGGCCGAAGCCCTGCACAAGGTGGAAACCGAGTGCGGCAAGGATGCGCTGCTGGTGGACACCAGATCGACAGCGCAAGGCTACGTGGTGCTCGCCGCTCCGCAGCCCAAGGAAGAGAGCCCCGCTCCAGTGGCGCTGATCCCACGCCCCGCGCAGGCGAACCACTCCAACGACCAGCGACCCGGATTCGTGCAACGCCTGCTCGGCGTGCGAGAGTGGACCAGGGGTTTTGAGCCGCTGGCCGAGCAGGCCATGGACTTCGGCCTGAGTGCCAAACTGATGAGGGTCGTCGAGGACGCTCTACTCGGCACCAAGGTCGCTCTCGACGAGGAAGGTGACCCCGCGCTGCCGGTGATCGCGGCCCGGGTCCTCAAGGCACTGATCCGCACCGTGCCCCAATTGCCAGGTCGGATCCATGCACTGTGTGGACCGACCGGGGTCGGCAAGACCACCACCATCGCCAAGCTCGCCGCCAAGGCGATGCGCGAAGACCTGGAGTCGGTGGCGATCCTCTCGCTGGACACCTACCGCATCGCCGCGGTCGAGCAGCTGAGAGCCTACGCGGACATGCTCGGGGTGCCATTCGAGGTGGTGTTCACCCCCCTCGACCTACGACGTGCCCTGCAAGAACACCAGAAGGTGGACCGCATCTTCATCGATACCACCGGACGCGGCCCGACCGATGACCGGGCTCTGCAGACTCTGCGGGGCGCCCTGGACATCGAGGGGGTGCACAACAGCCTCTGCCTACCGGCGGGGCTGCGGCGCCGCGATGCGGCACTGGTCGCCAAGGCCTTTGGCATCTTCAAGCCGGACAACGTCATCCTCACCAAGTGGGACGAGACCGTGGTCCCCGGCGAGGTGCTCAGTCTGTTCGCCGAAGCGGACCTGCCTCTGTCGTACATCACGGTCGGGCAGGAAGTGCCCGATGACATCGTCAGCGCGGATCCCGGGGTGCTGGCGGCCAATGCCCTCGACCTCAGCGAGACCGACGCGGAGAAGATCCTGTGACGCAACCTCCCAGCGAATCCCAGCCGAGTCGAGACCCCGCCGACCACCAGGCCCAGGGCCTGATTCCGGATTCCAACCCGGACCGACCCCACTCGCCCCGGCCAACCAGGGCCCCTTGGGTGACGGTATCCGGGGGCAAGGGTGGTGTCGGCAAGACTCTGCTGGCCACCAATCTGGCGGTTGGCATCGCCAAGATCGGCTACCGCACCCTGCTGGTCGACCTCGACCCCGGCCTGGCCAACATCGACGTCCACCTGCGCCTCGCCCCGACCTTCACCCTCGAGGACCTCGCCGAGGGCAGCTGCCACGCCCGTGACGCCGTGACTCCGGGCCCAGCGCGACTCGGCGTGCTGTGCGGGCGCAGCGGCTCGACCATGCTCGCCGATGGAGATCCCCAGGACCTCAAGCGGATCTTCGCCGCCATCGAGCAGGTCGCAGAGGACTACGACCTTGTGATCTGCGACACCGGTGCCGGGATCGGCCGCTCCGTGTTGGGTGCAGCCTCACGCTCGGATCTGTTCCTGGCGGTGACCTCCCCCGATCCGGCGGCAATCACCGACACCTACGCACTCTGCAAGCTGCTGCTCAAGCGCCACCTCGGCACTCCCCAGCTGCTGGTCAACCGGGTCCGCTCCCGCGAGGAAGCGATGCGCACCGCGGGGCGCCTGTCCACGGTCTGCCAGCAGTTCCTCGGCCAGTCCCTCAAGGTCTGCGGCTGGCTCCGCGACGACCGGTTGTTGGAACATTCAACACGGGATCAGCGCCCCTTCGCCCTGGGCGGCGTCGGTCCGGTGATGGAGGACCTGCGCGGCTGCACCGCCAACGTCCTTTCCGCACTCCCCAACCTCCAGCGTCGCGGCAAGGGCCAGCTGCGGGCAGCCCGACAGAAGCTCCGCCCCGCAGCACGCTGAGCGACCGTGGCCCTACGCCCTGCCGCCCGCCGATGCGGATTCGGCCTCAACCTCTGGCCCCCTTGTTACCGAAAGTGGGGCTGAGAAGGAGTGGAGATCCACGGGAGTAACTTGGGGGGAACGAGCGAACTGACCAGGCAAGCGGCGGCCTATCTGGCCTGCATCGGCTTTGCCATGACCTACCTGCTGACGGTGGCGTTTGGCGCCGCGGGGTACACGGCAATCCTCCGCGCGGGGGTGGTCGCGATCGCCGCACTGGTCCTCGGTCGCCTGCTGATCGGACCGGCAATCGGATCGGTGGTCGCGGCGATGGCCCGCGGGGCCGAGGAAGAGGCTGAGTGAGATCTGCTTCCTCCACCACCCTGCGCAGCCAGCAGGACCGGGACGAACTGATCGAGCAGTACCTGCCGCTGGTCCGCTACGTGGTGGCCCGGCTGCCGGTGACGATGCCGGCGACCCTGGATCGGGACGACTTCTTCTCGGTCGGGGTGATGGGGCTGGTACACGCGGCGAGCACCTATGACCCCTGTCGGGGTGCCTCCTTCAAGACCTTTGCGTACACGGCGATCCGAGGTGCGGTGCTCGACGAGATCCGCAAGCACGATCCGGTCCCCCGCGGTCGGCGGGATCGACTCCGCAGGATGGACAAGGCCCGTGCCACCCTGGCCGCAGACCTCGACCGCCCACCGACCCTGGAGGAACTCGCCGAGTTCATGGAGGTCACCGCGGAAGAGCTCGACCAGGATCTGTTGGCGCTACACACCTCACGGACCTGTTCGATGGACGATCGATTCGGGGGAACCGAGGACGGACACACCCTCGGCAGCCGGATCGCCGATGAGCTGGGGCTCGAGCCCGGAGACGAAGTCGCTCAGGCAGAGTCCGTGATCGCCTTGACCAAGGCGATCGCCGAGCTTCCAGAAACCGACCGCCACGTGGTGATCCTCTACCACTACGAAAACCTCTACCTCAAGGAGATCGGCGAGATCCTCGGCGTCTCCGAGTCCCGTGTTTCCCAGATCCTGACACGAGCCACCGAACGGCTGCGTCTCAAGCTCAAGCGCAAGGAGAGCTGAATCATGGAACCCATGCCCATCCGGAGTCTGCCCCCGGCCAAACCGCTGATCCGCAGCGCACGCATACGCAAGGACCCACAGCAGGAGCGCGGTTTCGCCGAGACCTTCGACAAGGAACAGGCTGGTGGCGACAAGGACGACAATGAGAGCGATGTACAGGAATCGCCCTTGCAAAGGACCCTTCAGGATCGGGCCACCCAGCGCCGACAACCTCCCCTGGAGGGTGAGCACCAGCTCGACGTCATGGCCTAGTCCGACGTCGCCCCTGGCGCCCACCAGAGAGGCAAAGGATGAGGTGCATGAGTGATTCCCAGGCGTCGCGGGGCGTGATCCCCGCCGGGTCGGTCCACCGGGCCGACCACTCGGTAGTGGTAGACAGCGCGGACAGTGTTCAACGCCAGCACGACCTGGCGATGTCGGTGATCCCGCTGCTCGATGAGAACCAGGTGGTCGGCCTGGAGGTGCGCTGTTCCTGTGGCACCGCGACGATCATCGAATGCGTCTACGACGGCGCCCCGACCACTGCGGCTTCGGTAGCTGCGCAGGGGAGGGTGAGCTGATGGCGTCCCCAGTTCGGTACACCCCAATCCTGCTGCTGTTGCCGCTGCTCGGCTCGTGCAGCATCCTCGGCTCGATGTTCGGCAAGGCCAAGGTCGAAGCGCCGCCGCCACCCGACGAGACCTATCTGGGCGGCAACGCCGGCACCGAGTTCGACATCGGTCGAGACCAGGAATCGCTGCTGGAGAAGCTGCACGAGCTGCGCACCGCCCAGCGACGCAAGGACGAGGAGATCAACCGCCTCAAGGGCGAGAAAAACAACTTGATCCTCGAGTCCCGTGACCTCAAGCAACAACTGGCCACGGCTCAGAACATGGGCAATGCCCAGGGAGCAAGGCTCACCGCCCTCGACACCGAAGTCGAAGAGCTGCGCACCAAGATCCTCACCCTGCAGATCCGCAAGGCTCAGCAGGAGCAGCAGCTGCTCGGACTGCGGCTGAGCATCATGAAGGCGGATCTCGACGTGCAGGTCAATCAGAACGCTCCCCAGGGCGGACTGCCGGGGAGGCCACAGCGATGAAGAACCCATGGCTTGTGCCGCTGGCTTTGTCAGCCGCGCTGCCGAGCTGCGTAGGCACACCTCCCGCCGCGCAGATGGCGATCAACCACTACTTCGCCGACAACCGTGACGTGGAGAATGTCCGCCGGGTACTGGTCCTGCCGATCCAGGTGGACGACGAGATCCAGGTCGATGCGACCCTGATCCGGGACGCCCTGGTCAAGGAGCTCAATCTGCTGCAGCGCTTCAAGGTTGAGACCGTGCCCGAAGAGTCCTTCGAACAGCAGGCGATCAACCAGGCATTCGAGCGCGGTGGCGTCTCCCTCGAAGGCGTGGTCGGCCTGGCCCGGGGCTACAAGATCGACGGCATCATCGTCAGCCGCCTGACCAGCTACCGGGCCTACCTACCGCCACACATCGGCCTGGAGACGCGGCTGTTCTCCCTGCACTCGGGCAACTGGGTCTGGGCCGCCGACGCCACCTTCGACAGTGACAACGTCCATGTGCAGCGGGATCTCGAGCACTACTGCAACACCGCCCTGCGCGAGGACGATGCGCTGCGCGGCACCCGCATGATCATGCTCTCGCCGCGGCGGTTCGCCGCCTACGCCTGCCACCGCCTGGTCGGCACCTGGCGCTGAATCCACAGCGCTGCAGCGCGGACCGGCAGCAATGGCCGGATGGCCTCAGCGCTGCCGCACGAACCACATGCGCAGATCCTGCAGGCCGCGGAGCATACGGACCAACGCCGTCATCGACTTGGGCCAGCTGATCTGCACGGGCCGGCGCTCCACGCAGCGGCACAACAGGTCCACCGCCTGCTCGACACTCTTGAGGAAGGGCCTGACCGGCGCCTGCGCCATCTTGGTGTCCACGAACCCAAGGCGCACATTGGTCACCGCCACGCCCGAGCCGCGCAGATGCAATGCCAGCGCCCGGAGGTAGCTCGAGTAGCCCGCCTTGGACGCCCCGTAACTCGGCGCGTCATGGATGTGCAGGAGGTCGGCGAGGCTCGAGAGCCCGATCAGGTGCCCCCAACCGCGCGCCCGCATCCGTGGGATGAGGGTCTCGACAACCGCCACCAGGCTGCCCAGATTCGTGGCGAAGGTCCGCTGCTCCTCCCGCAGCCCATTCTCTTCGACCCCTGAACCCACCCCCACGCAGTGAACCACCAGATCGAAGGGCCCGTCCTCCTCCCACAGCGCCTCCAAGGTCTCCTCGAGCCCCGGTTCCGCAACATCGCAGACCACCTGCCGCAACCCCGCCACGGTGGCAAGGTCCGGGGCTTCGGATCGAGACAAGCCCAGCACGCGCCAGCCTGCATCCGCCAGCCGCCGCGCCATCCCCAGGCCGATGCCATCCGAGCTACCGAGGACCAGGGCACGTCGCGCCGATGGAGAGTGCATGCCAAGATCTGAGCACCAATCCAGGTAGGGCGCCAGAATCGCCCAGGGGTGTCAGACACCATTGGGGAGATCTCCCAGCGGTGTCTGACACCCCTGGGCAAATCCACGACCCCTAGTATTCAGCCGGAGGCTCGCGGTCGTCGAGCAGGGCACGTGCGGCGGCTTCATAGACCTCTGGTTGGTCGAGAGCCCCGCTCTCCAAGCGCTCGCGGGCGGCGTCGACCTTGGCGATCCGATCCTCGGAAGCACGGGCCTTTTGGCTGAGGGCGTCGACCGCAGCGAGGGTATCCCGCGATGCGGCGCTGATCTGCGCCTGATCCCCGGTCTCGGGGCTGCGGGAGGCCTGACCCGACTCCTTGGTCTTGGACTGCTCGGAGCGGTTGGGGGTGGGCTCGATGCCACCGTGGCCTTTGACGTGTCCTACATTCATGGCTGGATGCCTCCTGGGGTGCCCGAGTCCGGCTGCCCCAGGGGGAATACTCGGACGAAGGCGGCGCCGGTTTAGGGGAAATGCCGCGGGCTGCTGTTCTTTTCGGCGCCCCAGGGGTCGGGCTTGACCGGAACAAGCTGCCGGTCCGGCAAGTCCTGCCGGAGGTCTGGCCGGCAGATCCTGCCAGTTGTGTCCTTGCTGCCCCGCTCCCCCGCACCGCGCCAGTCGCAACTCCTTTGCAGACAGTAGTCCCATCTTTCTCTCGCCACTTGGCACACGCGGTGCTCTACGGGGGGTGGAGAGCTAGGAGGGAATACCGATGAAGAACTCGGGACCCATCACGGTGCGCTTGGATCCAAGTCGGATCCCGCAGCCGAAGGGGCAGGACAAGACCGAAGAGCAGCGCTTTGCGGACGAGCTGGCAGAGGCCCAGTCCGTGGAGTCCAACCTGCCCCAGGCCCGGGTGACCCCACAGCGGATCGACAGCCGCAACCCCCAACTGCCGGCCCAGCAAGCCCAACAACTCCAGGGAGGGGCGGAGGACCAGCCCGAACCCGAGGCTCTCGAGCCCGAACTCCCCCAGCGCCAGCGCAGTGCCCGGCAGGAGCTCGCGCAGACCACCACACACCCAGAGGAAGGCTCGGACTGGCGAATCATCGCAGGCAAACAGCCCGGGCCCTCCTCTGCCCTTTCTCAGAATCCCCAAGTGGAAGCGGCGGCGGGGCTGGCAGGCAGGGCTCCGGCTCCCAGCCAGTCCCCCGCACTTCCCGTTTCCCCCGGGCGGACCAGCCCTGCCTTGGAAGCGCTGGGCCGTCTGAGTCGGTCGAACAGGGGCGCAGACCCCAGCCCGATGAGTTTCCCCCAGGCGCGCCTCGGCGGGCAGCTGCGCCGTGGCGCAGCCACCAACCCGGCTCCCACCGCCCGGCTCTACGACCAGAAGATGCTGGCGCAGGCCGAACAGGCACGGGCTTCCATCTTCAAGCAACTGGCCATGCAGCTGAGCAAGGACGGCGGCCAGGTGATGATGCGCATCGACCCCCCGGAGCTCGGCAAGCTGGACCTCCGCATGGTGGTGGAGAAGGGTCAGGTACGGCAGCTCAGCATCGCCGCCGAACGACCCGAAGTCGCCCAGGTCATCGATCGCCACATGCCCGAGCTGCGCAGCCTGCTCGAGCAAGAGGGTCTGAGCCTCGAGGGGGCGGACATCTCCACCCAGGACTTCGGCAGCCAGACCCGCGAGGACTTCGGCAGCCCCAACCAACAAGGCGACGACCCGGCTGCCACCGGGTCCGACTCCCCTGACCCCCAAACTACCCCGCGGAGCCAACTCATCAGCGCCGAGGGTCTCGACTTCTGGATCTGAACTGACACATGACAGGCATCACATCGATCGGCGGCGGCAGCGGTGGCGCCATTACCACCACCAAGGGCGGCGAGTTCGGCGAGAACCCCTTTCTCAGCCTGCTGGTCACCCAACTGCGCAACCAGACTCCCCTCGAGCCGGTGGACAACAACTCCTTCATGGAGCAGCTCGCTACCTACAACTCGATGGAAGAGCAACGGCAGCTCAACGCCAACATGCTCGACCTGCTCAACTTCCAGGGCGTGCTGGCCCGTCTGCAGAGCCTGAGCGAGGGCAGCACCATGCTCGGCAAGCAGGTGAGCTACGCCGAGGGTGAGGGCAAGACCGGCAAGGGGATCGTCAGCTCCGTGTTCGTCAACGAGATCGGCGAAGTGCGGCTGAAGATGGGTGACAAGGAAATCGGCATGAACCAGGTCACCGGCATCAGCGAACCGCCCAAGACGGAGAAGACCCCCGCCAAGACCGGCGGCGAGGACCCCAAGTCCAGCGGCGAAGAAAC